>PVKS010001145.1:0-92774 GCA_004027875.1 Aplodontia rufa
TGATTTCATTTTTTTCCAAAGGAAAAAGAGAGAGTTCTAGACGGAAGAGAAAAACCTGAAAGGAAGAAAAAAGTGAGTTTATGCAATGACAGAAAGTCATTGCATAATTCTTTTGAAAATATTTCTTCTATTGAAATCTCTACCTCACATCCCAACCTTTTATAGGTTGCTGCACAAGCTTCGCCCTCAGTTGCTTGAGGAAGTTCTGCATGACCCCCCTATCTCTTGTTTTCACTGTGCTCTCTGGGTTCCATACCTTTGTGAACAAATCCTCTCACATTCCCTTTTTGCAATGTGTGTTCTGCCTGTCCTTAACTCATTATGTCCCATCATCCTACCTATAATTGAAAACTTGGGACTTAATGGGTTAACTGAAACCTGGCTATCCTCTCCCCACAGAGACTGCTTACTTTAAACCTTCTTGCGCAGAAGATCTGTTTGCACACACTTCCCTTATCTCTTGCAGTACACTTGATCAGTGCCATCACTCCCCAAGTGCACAAGATAATGACTGCTAGTTTCTCTCTGGCTATGCCACTTTTGGTCCTTCAGTATTGCTATTTTATACTCACCCCTTACTGATGGAAAACTTTGAACCTGTGTGCCAACTTCTACTATCACTCTTAGTCACATTCATATATTAGATGGAAGACCCATCCTCTTGGATCCTCAATTTTTTCATCTCCTACAGTCTTTACCTCCACTAAGTTACACCAATCCACTGTCAAGACTACACCTTGGGCCTTTTCATCAGATGGAACTGTTTCATCACTGAAATTCAAAATTCAAAAGTGTGCATTCTTCCACCTTTCCCACTCCAAGAAAATTTTTCCTCCTCTGGAGACTTCAAATGTCTTGTTGAACCCTCTATTTTCTCTCTGTTGATCAACCATCTGCTTTTTTCCAATTCTTCTCCTTATTTACTCCCACTTTATTAGAATAAGGTGATCACTTCGTTTACAATTCATCATATTTTTTTCTGATCAGTGTCACATTACCTATTCCAGTAATTCAACAACTTTTCTTTCCTGCGCTGAACTTCTGCTTGTTGTTTGGGGAGGAAGATTACACAATCATAATTCTACTCTAAATTCTTGATCACCAGACTCAACAACCCTCACAGAACTTCCCTTCACTCCTTCTATATTTCCCTAATCAATTCCAGCATTTTCAGTAACCACAATGGCTTTATGAAATTGTCTTCCTTCCTCAACCTTCCACCGCCACTTTTGCCAATTTTAGCAGTTATTACTACCTCTTGTTTCACAGAGAAAATAGATTGCTATCAGTAACAATGAAGAGCTCTGGAGCGGTGGCTCAGCAGTTACGACACCTCCCTAGAACGCACAAGAACTGCAGTTCAAACCCCAGCCATGTATACAGCAATGTCTCAGAGCAACGAAGGACACATGAAAAACTAAATAAAATTGATTCTCTCTTTCTCTCTCTCTCACTGCCCCTCTCTCTTTAAAAAAAAAATAACAATGAAATTTGTTCCTGGCATTCTTATAAGTGCTTTATATGTGTAGCATTAACTCCTATTTTTACACAAAAAGAAATTCATGCAGAGAGACTATGCAGCTTGCCCCAAGATTAAACAACTACTTTGTCTTGTGTTATTATCTAGTGCAGAAGTTTTCTAACTTTTTGATCGCAGGAACCCTTAAAAACTTGAAAACTTTTGAGGAGCCTAATATACTATTATTATTTACGTGGGTTATATCTATTGACATTTACCAGGTAAGAAATTAATATTGATAAAATTTAAAACTATTTCTTAATTTATTAAAAATAATGCAGGTAACCATATTGCAAGTTGATATAAATAGCATTTACATGAAAAAAGTAACTATTTTTATCAGACAAAATACATAGAAAAGTTAAACTGTTTAAAAGTATTCCAAATCTTGAATGTAATGCTTAAGAGAAGGCAGGTGGATTCCTGTATCTGTCCCCAAAGAAAAATATTTTGATGATTCACTTTTCCCAATGTATATTTAGCCAGAGAAATTGCAAAAGACCCTCTAGGGGAAATTATTGCTGTGTGTACTTTTATGATATTTCAGTGATTTCTCCTTGGAAGCTGGCCTTTTCTCTGTTGATAGTTTCTACATCCAAAATCTGTCTTGAACCTAGAAACTGGACAGGAATTGTGACTTCTTATTGAGATGTTTCCCTTAGCTTGCAGATCATGACCTCCCTTGATTTCTTTTGGTTATACTGACTGAGCAGAATCCTTATCTGTTGTCAGTCTGTTTTGTCCCTAGGCTCACTATATTATTGTCCATCTCCTTAACGTGCGGAAGGTCAGACCTCCTTCCTTGTTGCCTTATAGCTCTTGCCACTTATAATAACATTTTTGCCATGCTATGTTGTAACTTAACTCTAACTAACTATAGACCTAATGACCATGAGGAGAGCTTGGGCAGCCCCTGAAAGAGGCATAGTTTGTGTTATAAGGCGAAGGCTTCTGCATGACTTCACAACAAGGGGAGACACTAGCCGTTCATCAGGAGTGTTGGACCATGTTCAGGCTCAGAGAGTTCAGGAGAATCTAGAAATTGAAGATTTTTGGTAGTCATAATCCACCCTACTGCATCAAAGTCTTTTTCTCTCTGATCTAGCACCCTGCAGTTGGCATACCCAATGCAAATGGATTTCATGGTTAATCCCTTTTGCAGCTTAGACATACTTATGATTAAGCATTGGCGCATTCATCAGGTTTTTGATCTGCCTCCCCACTGCAGAATAAAGGCCTCTTTATTTGCTACCAAATAGGCCTTCTCCATTTTATTCTTAGATTGTAATAGCCAATTAACCACTCTCAACTTTTCACTGTTTCCAAAGAATCAATTTTACTTAGTTACAGTCAATGCCACTGTCCTTAAAGTTATCATTTCCCTCATATTCCTCAGATGTCTGATGTGTTATGCCTACTAGGATGTTACTTCCATTAGAATGTCTCTCCAGTTCATTTTTTATGACAGTGTTAACCACAACACTTCTGTCTTGTCCCAAGGTCTGTCAGTCTTACACCTGACCCAGCAAACAGGTCCTCACTGGCAGTCAAGAGCTATGATTCAAGTGGCAAATTCCATCTGAGTTTCTGAAGTCTTAGACCAGTCCTGGCACTGGCTGTCACAGGGCAGCTTCCCCAGGAAGTATATTCTTAGAGAACGGTCTAGGGAGCTTGTTAGGGAAAGCATTTGGGAACAACACCTGTGGAAGGGATGGTAGCAAGAGGGAAGAGTTGACCTGCAGTGCATCTCAGCAAAGGAATCCACTTTGTACCGGAGCTGTCACTTCATGATTGTATTAATTTAGAGAGATGAATGAGATCTTTATATACCTGTGACATTAAGTCACTGGATGAGGCCTGCCAAAGGAAAAGGGTGAGACCCCAGGTTAGACTGCTCCCAAAGAGGGTTGACAGCTGGAGTGGTGGCAGCTTGCAGCTAAGAAAGTTTGCTGCTGAAGTGATCTGGATGGCAAAACAATATTCAGACAAAGAGGAAGAATCCTTATTACCATTCACAGTTACTCCCTGAAAAAAATCCAGAAGAAAATGAAAATGTGATTGGAAGCAAGAGATACAAAAAGCAGAATTGTCAAATCATTTCATTTAATGTTTAGGCTGAATCTGAAAATATTATACCTATAAACAGCAAAACTGTAATAAACAGTTTGGGATGTAAAAGCTACACATTGCTTAAATACTCTATAAATCTAATGTAATTCAAATGAAATTCTTACAGATTTTTTTAAAATGGAAATTGATTAATGGATCCTAAAATTCATAAGCACAAGTTAAGAGCTGTGAAAAGTCTAGACTGTTTTTAACACAAGTAGAAGAAGGATACTTTATATTAAACTAATTAAAATACTTCTTATACTGTCTCATGTCAACACATAAACATATGTAAGTAAAGCAAAATCCTATCCAGGTATGATGACCCATGCCTGTAATCTCAGCTACTTGGGAAGCTGAAGCAGGAGGATCACAAGTTTGAGGCCAGCCTGGGTAACTTAGTAACACACTATCTCAAAATTAAAAAAAAAAGGTTTAAAAAGAACTGGGGATGTAGCTCAGCAGTCCAGTGCCCTTGTGTCCTTGGGTTCAATTCTCAATACCAAAACAAAAATCCTAAGTACAAGCTTACATACATTTGGGTACTTGGTAAGTGGTGTAGGTTGCAGTGAGAAGAGATCAATAGCAGAGGTAGATACTGCTGCTATTCACATGGAGGGGAAAAACTAGATATCTGTTTAACAGCACAGATAAAAAAAATCAAGATGAATGAAAGTCTTAAATATACAAAGCACAATTTAAAGCTACAATAAGAAAATAGGAGAATGACTTCTTATGATATTGAGGAATGCTTAATTTCTTAAATAAAAATAAAGAAAATAAATAATAAATTTGACTTAAAAGTTAAAACTTCAGCATGACTGCAGACATCACAGACGAAAAAAGGCCAATAAAAAATGAAAGGGATGGTTTTTGACACCTATGTAAGTGAAAAAGATTAGCATATAAAACAAAAGAAAAACCTTCATTCGGTGAGAAAACCATAATTATAGGCAAAAGATTAAAACAGATTTTATGGAAAAGGGAATCCAATGACATTTAAACTATCCAAATCAACAGTATAAGGGGATACTTTTTTATACCCATCAGACTGTCTAAAAGTTAAAGGCCTAACACTTCCAGCATTTGGTAAGGGCAGAAAACAAGTTTTAAATAATTCTGGCAAGAGTATAAATTGTTACACCCATTCTAAAGGGTCATTTGGTTGGGGCAGTGGCTTGGTGGTCAGAGCGGTGGCTCAGCAGTTACGGTGCTTGTTCAGCGTGCACAAGTACAGGAGTTCAAACCCCTGCACCAGGTACACAACAAAGTCTCGGAACAATGACAGCCATGTGAAAAACTAACTATAAATTGTTTCTCTCTCTCACTGACCCTCTCTGTTTAAAAAGGAAAAAAAAAGAGTCATTTGGTAATGTTGAAAATGAAATAAATATGTGTAACACCAAAAATTTATCAATTTCATTTCTATGTCACTACCATAGATTATTTGTGCAGAATTACACAAGGATATCATATCACTGCTTCATGCAAAATTTTTTAAACAATTTATCTTTTATTAAGGAAAGAAGTAAATTATATGCTATCTACATAATAATTAGAATTCATGAACTTGAAGTATCCACATAGATAATCTCAAAATACTACGTTTGGTGAAAGAAAAATTCACTTGCAATACTACATACATAAAATGGTAAAGCCGAAAACCAACTTAATACACTATTTATGACACGTGAAATATCAAGACATACTAGAAACATCAAGTTCAAATCTTGGCTTTCTGAAAACTGAAGGAAATGGATGACATGGGGCATTGGCTTAACTTTTTGATATCAGAACAATACTAATCAAAAAACATGTAATACCTCAACATCCAACAGAATATCCAAAATTAAGAGGACTAACAATACCTAGTGTTGGTGAAGATGTGGCACAACTTGCTTTGGGAAAATCCCATCCAGTTTTAGGGAAGGTAAATTGGGATTTTCTCTTTGAAAATTATTTAGTATCATGTATTAAAGAATATATACAATGGAGGCTGGAGCGGTGGCTCAGCGGTTCCAGCGCTTGCCCAGCATACACACCTAAGTGTCAAAGCAATGAAAGCCATGTGAAAAACTCAATAAAAATCGATTCTCTCTCTCTCTCTCTCTCTCTCTCTCTGTCTCTCACTGTCCTTCTCTCTTTAAAAAAAAAGAATATATACAATCCTCTAAATTCATGCCTAAACTTACCAAAATATGTGTGAAAGAATGTTCATAGCAGCACTATTTGTGATAGCCATCAAATTCAAGACAACCCTGTTATCCCTGCACAGGAGAATGGATCAATGAATCATGACATATGCATATTACAAACTATTATATAGCAAACTATGTTACAGAGGACAACCTCATGTAACAATATGGGTAAAAGAATGTTGAGTAACTTACAATAAAGGGGGGAAAAAGGAAAATAATCTAACCACAATTCAGTTTCAAAAAATAGACAGATGGAGTTAGAAGTGAGGACAGTGGCTCCCTTTGGGAGCAAGTGGTGACGGGAATGGGTCACAAGCAGTGTCCCTGTAGTATTGAAAGCATTCTGCTCATGATGGCTGTTCCAACCTAGGCCCATCCATCAACCTGTGAACTTGTGATTCACTTAATTTACATGTTGTACTTAGTTACATGCATTTTAAAGGAATATGAATCAAGAACAGAGGCAGAATATCTGGGTGAAATACTTAAAAGAAGGCAGCTATAGCAGTTCTTCCCGTTTACTTGCAGTGATTAAAAAAAAAAAATGCTTTCAGTAGTATTTATAGGGCACCTAGGGATACACTGGACAGGTCTGTCTGCTGGTGGAGGTAACTTTTGTGACATTTTTCCCCCATTCTCATTCTCATCCTATAGTAAGAAAGCTAAAAGAAATCCCTATTTATTTATCTTCCTGGAAAGAATTTGTTGCTTTTACATAACAGTCACATTTCAAACATGTTGGTTTTAGAAGCAAGAGGCCTTTTTCATTCCTGGTCCCTGACTCAAAGGCACACTTGTGACCCATTTGCTGCGCACAAATGAAGAGCCGTGAACTAACAGGCTCCTTTACCCATTTCAAGGCTTTTCAATTTGGACAACTTCAGGACTGTTTAATTCTGCAAATAAAACAATTCATTTCTAAGGTGGACATGGTAGTACACGTCTGTATTCCAATGGCTTGGGAGGCTGAGGCAGGAGGATTACAAGTTCAAAGCCAGCCTCAACAACTTAGGCCCTAAGCAACTTAGTGAGACCCTGTCTCAAAAACAAATAAATAAATAAGGACTGGGGATATGGCTCAGTGGCTAAGCCTTTGGATTCAATCCCCAGAAACCCCCCAAAAAATCCACTTCTAATGTGAATTTCTAATGTAGTATAGACACATAATGAACTATTATGCAGCCTTTAAAAAGAAGGAAATCTTGTCATATGTAACATGGTTGAGCCATGGGTACATTATGGCATGTGAAAAAAATCCTAGCTACCAAAGGACAGATTCCACTTCCATATGGGTATCTTGCTCATCTCCCCTGCCACCCTCGCTCTTTCTAGTGCTGAGAGATTTTATTCACATTGGTACTTTTGTGTTTTTATAGCTCAGCATCAGAGTGTGAAACACTAAACTGTATCCCCTAAATTCCCACTCCTCTATATGTAGATATCTAAAATAATCAAAATCATAGGAGCCGAAAGTAGAATGGTAGTCGCCAAGGTCTGTGAGGAGAGGTAAATGAGGGTTGCTAATCAGTGAGTGATTTCGAGAGATCTGCTATGCACGTTGAGCATATGGACAGTAATAATGCACTGTCCTCTTAAAGAGTAGAGTCCATGTTAACTTTTCTTCCCACAATCAAATTTTTAAAAATTGATTCATTTTCTAGCTCATAAAATTAATTAACTCTCATGTCCAGACATCTGCATTGCTCATCGTTTGTGCTTTCCACTATCCCTAAGGATCAGATGGAAAGTAATTGTGGTTCACAAAGTAACTACTTGACCAGTTGCATCTCACTTTTAAAGCATTACCATTTTCTGTTAGGCTAATGTTCCTTTTACAAATGGTTAATATATTATGGAAGAACTTTATACTGTTCGTAATGGTCTATCAACTTATGTCTCCCTGTTTTTTTGTTAGCACAATTTATTATCCACTGACTCAATGTATCATAAACTATATTTCAAGTATCTCCCTTGACTGACCAGCTTTGGGAAGAGGGACACAGGGTTTCTACATATCTACCTCTATAGCCCTTTGTGGTTTAGTAAGATTTCACAGGCGTTCTTAAATTCACTACCCATAAAAATCCGTTGTAAAGTAGAAACTCTCCAGTTTCCACATAGAAAGTTCTAGTGTATTGCATCTGTCATGACAAACGATTTGTGCTCAAAATTGAAGTCATCACCTCTCCCCGCAAACACATACAGCTTGGTGTCTTAAGTGAGCAAACACAGGGTATTGATCAATCTGTTCAAGTAAAAAAATCTGGGCGTCAACTCAGATACACCCATCTTTCCAACTGATCAACCTAACCACTCAGGCAATATGATTCCAGATTTTTTTTTCCAATACATTCATTGGTAAAGTCCATATTTCTTCTTTCAGCAAGATGTCTGGTAAAACTCTGTAAAAACAGAGCACCCAGAATTCTGGATTAGACAAAGCAAAAGTAAACAAATAAAAAGTTCCTCCAATATTTGACTAAACTTGTAGGAAAGTAATAACAGTTCAAGGAGACCAGGAGACTTGAGAAACTGGGAATCCAGGGCATGAGAAAGCTCCACAGCTAGTATTTGACTGGGACCATCTAAGAAACCCCGGAGACCAAGAACTTTAATTCTAATGAATAACTTGTATACTGATATTTTAGTCTGTTTTTACACCACTCTGACCAAAAGACCTGACAAGAATGATTAGAGAAGGAAAAATTTATCTGGGTCTCACAATTTTAGAGGTCTCCTCCACAGACAGACAATTCCCTTGGCTCTGGGCCTGAGACACAACTTCAAGGCAGAAGGGCATATCAGAGGAGAGCAGATCAGGATGTGGCAATAAGCACAATGAGAGATCTCTGCTCACCAGGGACAGAATATAAATCCCAAAAATACACCCCCAACCACCTACCTCCTCCAGCAGCACCCTACCTACCGACAGGGACAACCCAGTTAATCCATTCAACTGGACCAGCGCGCTCATGATCCAATCATTTCACCCCTACACTTTCCTGCACTGTCTCACACAGGAGCTTTTCATATCTAACCCTTAACAACTAGAGACAGAGACCCTATAACCAAGACAAGAAGGAAGTTGGAATTGGAGACCCTTTCAGAAAACTGGGACTCACAAAGGACAATAATTACCACAGTGCAAAATCAGTATTAAAAAACAATCTTGCCAAAGAGGAAGATAGTAGGATTAATTCCATTTGTCATCTTTGTCTCTTAGTGACAAAGAAATTATGTTTTTAAAAAAGTACAAGGGAATTCCTAACCACAAGTCAACCTTCAAGCATTGGACAATTTGTTTGATTTAGGGTTTTTACAGTGAAATAAGGACAAAAAATATGAAGAAGATGATGAGACTCAAGAATACTCAAAGTTTGAGGTTCCTGGTCTGCAGTTACTAACTCCCTTCTTCCTGGGCTTTTTGAGAGTATTAAGGGTGACAGTATAGGCAGGACACTTAGCACAGTGCCCGGCACATGGGGGAACTTAGTGCTGAGGTCCTCCTTCCTTTTGCTACCCAGATCTGGAGAGCCACAGTCTCCTGCTCATGCCTTCCACTGGTCCCCAGTGGGTCCTCTAAATTATTCAGTGAGGCATTGTCTTTGTAATCCATGGGACTTGGGGACCACTGAAGGGAAACATTTAAATCAGATGGAGAGTTGAAGGTTACACTGTGAAGGCTCAAGCCAGAGTGGGGAAAGTATCTGCTTTTTCCAAGTTTCCTTTCCAATTAATTTCTTCCCTTCAATTTACAAATGAGCACTATTACAATCCTACCCAAGTAAGGAACTTGAGATGGAATGACTTTTTAAAAATGGGTTAAAATATTGACAATAAAGGTGATTCAGCAAAGTCAAAGTGCCCTATCTTCCAAATCTGAAAAATCATTTACTGTTGATTTTAAATGTAAAGTATGACCTTTATCCAATACAACCATCTGGATGACAATAGTCACCAGATGGCTAACAAAAATTAAAGTAAGTTCATGTTAGAAAAAAAATAAGATAACATTCCACCATATAGGAACTGGCACTGACTTCCTTAAGAAGACCCCCACAGAGCAAGAATTAAAACCAAGATTAAATAAGTAGGATGCTATTAAACAAAAAAGCTTCTGCACAGCTAAGGAATTAGTTAAGAATGTGAAGAGAGAACCTACAGAATGGGAGAAAATCGTGGCCAGCTACTCCCCTGAAAGGGAACTAATATTCAGAATGTATAAAGAAGTCAAAATAATATAAAAACTCCAATCAATAAATGGCCAAAAAACTATAAACAGAAACTTCTCAACAGAAGAAATACAAAAGGCCAATTAATATATGAAAAAAATGTTCAACATCTCTAGCAATCAGAGAAATGGAAATCAAAACTATGCTAAGATTTCACCTCACATCAGTCAGAATGGCAAAGATGAAGAACACAAACAGCAACAGATACTGGAGAGGTTGTGGGGAGAAAGGGACTCTTGTACGTTGTTGGCGGGAATGCAGACTAGTACAACCACTCTGGAAAGCAATATGGAGACTCCTCAAAAAATTAAGGATGATTCAACCATATGACCCAACTATCCCACTCCTGGGTATTTTTCCAGAAGATATGAAATAAGCCTACTGTGGTGATGTAGCACAGCTACATTAATGTTTATAGTAGCACAATTCACAATAGCTAAATTATGGAATCAACCCAGATGGCCATCACAGGATGAATGGATCAAGAAATTGTCACACACACACACACACATGAGTTGTGCTCAGCTATTAAAAAGAATGAAATCATGGCCTTTGCTGGTAAATGGATGGAAATATTGAAAATTATGCCAAATAAAATTAGCCAAACTCAGAAGTTCAAAGGTTGACTGTTTCCTCTCATATGTAGAAACTAGAGGAAAACAAATGAAAGGATAAGAGAAGGTCAAGTTTATATAACAGATCCATCAAACTTGGGTTTGAATTGGGAAAACTCAGGTATGCATGTGGGGGGAAAGTGAAGGGAGGATGTGGAAAGAAAAAGGGGGTTATAATTACTATGTGGTATACTTTCCCCTGAGTTACTAAATAGTTCCTATGCAGGCAATTAAAACTGAAAAATTAAAAAAAACCCAAATATGTATATATATAATCAGGGGGGTGTAATCAGTGGAGAAAAGAGACTGGGGAGAGGGAGAAGGGGGCAGATATGATGGAGAAGGAAAGAGACTACACTAGGCTGTTGTAAGGTGTGTATGTATGAATGTACAACAAATCCCTCCAATATGTAAATCTATAATACATGAATAAAAAATTAAGGTAAGTTCAAGTAAACGAAAACAGTGAAAAAACAATCAATTCTTTCACTTTCCTATGTGAGAACCAATGTGAGAACAAGGCAGATAACTTGCCTTTAAGACAGACTTGATATGATAAAAGTTGAAAAACATTAATGGTTGTACTTGGAAGAAATAAGACAGCATTGCTATAAATGGAATGACATTATGTTCTCACTGGGAGTGTAAAATGTGTTGATCATGATAGATATCTAATATCGAATAATAACTATTGACTTAAATTATAGGTTTGTTTTTCCTTGAATGGTTTCAAATTATAACTTCAATAAGGATTTCTTGAAATAATAAGCATGGGTACATCTAACCCCCAGCTGCTTCTGTAATTAACCATAATAAACCAAAACACTTTAAATCACCAAACATAATATAACTGATTTGTTAATATGACTTTTTTTCTAAAGCCTGCTACTGATGGCAAGACAATAAGTAAAAGTTATTTCAGAATCAGATTCCAAACATATCGAGTGGTAGCCCCATTGAACTACGTGTAACTGGAAACCCAAATAAAAAATGGATTCAACAAGGTAGTTTATTTTTTCTCTTATGTCACAAGAAATCCAGGACAGCAAAAGTGGCTCAAGAACTTTGCTCCTGAAGTCATTCCTTTGACTCTGCTTTCAAGGATAATCTCCATCAAGCAACCTTTTAGACAGGGAAATTGAAGAAGAAGCCAGAGAGAGGGCCCCACAACCGAATCAACCTCCGTCAACAAGTTTTTGAACATCTAAATCAAATGACTCTGGCCTCAGACAATGGACCAGAACTGAGTCATAGGAACGTACCTCACCCCCTGGAAGACTGGCAAATGAAGTTGTTGTGCTGGACACTTTGCTACTGTGAATACAGGGTGGTTCTCTTATGAAGGGGGTTATTATTAATGGAAAGAGAATATTAAGTAGGAGATTAGCAGTGTTGGCCACATCTTAATTTTTGATATTTCCTAAGACAGGAAATTTGAGACTATAAAGATGACTTAAAAAAATAGTAGGACCAAGTGGGGGCCAGGGTAGTGTTCTCTTAGAGTATCTTCAGTACAAAGCAATTCAATGCTGCATAGAACATAATTTTTAATGTCCTGGGAACACAGGAAGTAAGGAAAATCTTACTGCCACCCCCACCCTGGAAAGAACAAGCTAGAACTGTATCAGCATGTTGCATGTTAGTCAATATATAAGGGACCCACGTGGGCACGACACTCAACACCAGGTCTCTTGTCAGCAGCCAGTTCCAGGAGCTCCAATCAGAGGACCAGAGGTCAAGGTCCAACCTGGGACCCAGAAGGCAGCTCAGGTGAGTAGCACTTCCTGACTCTGACCATAAGCAAGTAAAACCTTCCCTTCCTGGAGGGAAAAGTTATCCACATAGGTCTCCTGATTGTCCACAAATTAAAATCAGCCAAGCACGAGATTATAATACAAGATCATTAAGTATACAGAGAACGGGTCAAATACTAAAACAAACAAACAAAAAACTTCAAAGGTGATTCATTACCTTAACAGCTTGAAGACAGAAAAGTACATCTTTATCTCAGTGGTTACAGAAAAACATTGTTCTCATAACTCATTTGTGATTCTGGACACACTATACAATGCCCAAATTCTCAGACCATATCTAATAATTTTTCTGCACATAGTTTCAGTTTTTCTACACAGACAATTATATCATCTTTGACTACTGACCAGTTTCTTCCTGCCTTTCCAGATGCATATGTGATATTTCCTCCACTTGCCTTATTGATCTGGGTGGGATTTCTTTGGGATGGTTAGCAGAAGCCATGGTTGAAGACATCACTGTCTGGAATCCTAAAAAAGAATGCTTTCATTAATTTGCCATTACAATGATGTTTGAAATTATAGGTTGTAATAGACCCCCATTTCAGGCAGATAGGCATTAAAAGTGTGTTACTTTTCTATTACTAAGAGATTCTTTTTTTTTTTTAAGAGAGAGGGACAGTGAGAGAAAGAAAGAATCAATTTTATTTAGTTTTTCATGTGGCTCTCATTGGTCCGACACTTCATTGTGTATGTAGTGCTGGGGTTTGAACCTGTGTCCTCGCACATGCCGGGCAAGCGCCATAGCCACTGAGCCACCACTCCAGCCCCAAGACATTCAGTTTTAACTATGAATCAATGACAAAAATCATAAACTCTTACTGAATTTAAAGAGATAAGCAACTCAGTAGAAAAATGGATAAAAGATAGGAACAAGCAATTCACAAACAAGAAAACACACGTTGTGAATAGACATACAAAGTTACTTTTATTTATTTGTTTTTATTTTTTAGTACCAGGGACTGAACCCAGGGACACTTTACCACTGAGCTACATCCCCAGCCTTTTTATTTTTTATTTTGAGACAGGGTCTCACTAAGTTGCTTAGGGCGGGCCTTACCAATTTTCTGAGGTTGCCCTCTAACTTGGATTCCTCCTGCCTCAGCCTCTCAAGTCACTGGAATTATAAGTAGGTGCTACCTTTCTGGTCTGAAGTTACTTTTAGCCTCATTAATGCTCAAGTAATTTCACACCTAGTCAAATCCTCTGGATAAATTTCTTCATATAGGTAGCAGAAGATAAATACAAGAGTATTCATAAGAGCAGAATAGAATAATAGTGCAAGTGAGCTCAATATTCAACAGAAAAATTAGTAAATTGTTCCTTACTCACCCAATGCACAGTTACCTGGGAACAAAAATTAATTAGCAGCAGCAATTTGCAAATTCATGGACAAATTTAAAAATTAGAAGATAAACAGGTTACACATATTATTTTGCATGTGGCAAATATTAAAATACTTTAAATGATAATTGTTAACTTCCTGTGTGTATTTTAGTTCTCCCTGCCTAGGTAAGTGTTGGGAGAGGCAATTTGATAGGGCACCTCAACTGCATATTTTAGATGGGGTGTCAAGAATGCAAAGTCCCTTAAGCTTTTTCTTAGGGTTGTATTTGGAGTGAGCAACATTGACAACTAAGGGGACTGACAAGTCTCACCAGTTTAAAGAACATGCCTGCTTTTACTTGCTGGGAAAACAAAAACAAAAACCAGTAAATCCCTCAAGTCAGTGTTCTTTAAAGAATGCAGACCTACTGTGTGAGTAGTATCTCTACATCATTTCTATGCAATCTGGGAATCCAAGTGAGTCAATACGACCATGTTGACACGTTCGTTCCATGAACACTAAAGTTCTTTGTCCCTGACCCGAGAGTCTATCTTCTGTCAATATCCATAAAATGGTAACCGCTCACTTGGAAGACTGTAAGTAGGAGCAAATCCAAGACACTTCATAGACCTCGACAGTAAGCTGGGAGACTAGAAAGACTTCAAAAGACCTTGACCCTGTTTAGTTACTAACTAGCTATCTTGACTGGACATTTGATAACCTCTATAGACATCCTGGTCTTTTCGTGTAAAAGCAGAAAATTGAAGAAGAGAGTCTCTAACATTCCGTGCTTCTATATTGTGTGAGCACAAGAAAAAAAGAAAGAAAGAAAATATCCTGAGGACTAATAGGATGGCACTAATCCATAGGAAATGTGTCCTGCTAGGAAGAATGGAAACTTTTAAGATTTTGCTTTCTATGGGCTGGAGCGGTGGCTCAGCAGTTCTGGCGCTTGCTCAGCATGGCCAAGCACATGGGTTCAAACCCCAGCACCCACGTACACAACTAAGTGTCAGAGCAATGAAGGTCATGTGAAAAACTCAATAAAAATTGATTCTGTCTCTCTCTCCCACTGTCCTTTTATCTTAAAAAAAAAAAAGATTTTTGCTTTCTAAATGTCTATTTTAAATCATGGAATCCTTTGGTGGGTGGTATTCCTTTCCTCTTTCTGTCTGTTCTTTTCTCTCCTCTGTGTTGTTCTTGCTTTTCTCTGAAGGTCAGGGGCTGCAAGCTGGGCTCCAGGATAGATCCCCTCCAGGGAGAGGCACTTAGGTGATAGTTTGGAAACAGGACAAAGCTGAAGCCTTGCTCTTCTTCCAGAAAAATAAGGCATGCTCCCAGCTTTAGCAGTGGGCAGAAAGAGGAGTTTTTTGTTATTGTTGTTTGGTTTGGTTTTCTTGGTACTGGGGAAATTGAAGCCAGTGATGTTTAACCACTGAGCCACATTCTCAGCCCTCTTTATTTTAGTTTGAGGCAGGGTCTTGCTAGATTACTCAGGGCCTCACTAAGTTGCTGAGATTGGCTTTCAACTTGCGATCCTCCTGTCTCAGCTTCCCAGGCTGCTGGGATTACAGGCGTGCACCACCACTCCTGACCAGAAAGACGTTTCACAAGGAGCTTCCAGACTTTCCTTGGAGAACCACCGATTTTCATGCTACCCATAACTGAGATAGTGGTGATTTTCTATGATACCTTCACAGTCCATATTTCATGAGAAGTGGTTTTCCTGACTTCTGATCCCTCAATCTTTGTTTTTGGCTTTTAAAAGGCTGGAACAGTGGCTCAGCAGTTGGGGTACTTGTCTGGCATACATGAGGACCTGGGTTCCTACCCCAGCACCACATATACAACTAAGTATCAGAGAAACAAAGGCCAGATGAGAAAATAGATAAAGTTGATTCTCTTTCTCTCCCCCTTTTTCTTTTAAAAATAAATAAATAAATAAATAAATAAACGCCTAATACCATGTGTTAAAGCCTTCCTGCTTCAAAGACCTGCAATATAGTTTCTCTCGTCCTGCCTGAACACTCTTGATAAAAGAAGGTAAAGGCTGAGTTAAAAGCTTTCCAAAATGAGTTCTATTTATTTTTTTAAGAGAGAAGGACAGTGAGAGAGAGACATTCAATTTTTTTTCGTGAGTATTTCACATGACTTTCGTTGCTCTGACACTTAGTCACTGCTCTGACACTTAGTTTTGTATGTGGGTGGTGGGGTTTGAACCCGTGTACTTGCACATGCTGGGCAAGCACAGTAACCACTGAGCCACCGTTCCAGCCTGAGTTTTATTTATTTTGTTTTCCTCTTATGGTCAAAACTCTAATAGTAAAAATAAGATTTCAGACTCTGAATCTGTATCCACATGTATTAGTTTTCTAACACTTTCACAACAAATTACTGTAAACGTAATAGCTTAAAACAACACAACTTTTTTATTTTTTTAATCTCATAGCTTCTGTCAGTCAGCAGCTTGGGTGGGCTTACTGTACTTCAAGTTTCACAAGGCCAAAATTAAGGTGTCAGCAGGGCTGCTTTCATTATTGGAGCCATGAGGAAAAGAACCCTTCTAAGCTCTTTGGGGTGTTGGTTCAATTCCAATCCTTGTGGCTGTAGGACTGAGGTTCTCATTTTTGTGCTGGTAGCCAGCAGCTGGTTTTGCTGTCAGGGGCTGCCCAGGTTCCTTCTTCTGCTTTCCATTTGAGCCTTGCAGCTCCAGACTCATGAGGTCAAGTCTCTCCTACATTTCTTCTCTCTCTGACATTTCCTTTTGCTGCATCTTTCTGAGTTTAGCCAGGGAAAGTTCTCAGCTTTTAAGGAATTGTGCAATTAGATGGGACCCACCCAAATAATCCAAAATGATCTCTCCATTTCCACTTACCTTTAATTACATCTGTAAATTCCCTTTTGATACTTAACATATTCACAGGTTCCCAGGATAAGGGTAATCACAGAATTGAGGAGACCATTCTGCCTACCAGATCATCTATAAAATTTCAAATCTATTTGAATCTAATCGACCTATTATATTTTCTTCATCTGATATCCTTATTTGAAATCATTATGAACTGCCATTGACTTTAGCACTCTTTTCTAACCTGGACATTTGGTATGGAGACAATCCTTTAAGTAGGAATAAGAGAGGGAAAGGTAGGGGATGGATCTGCCCATGCAAAGGAAGAAGGACAACAAAGTAGATCCCAAGGTGACTTTAGAGACCATGTCCTGCAAGAGTGGTTGCAAGCGGATCTGGAAAAGAGGACCCTGTGACAGAGGCATCACCATCATGGTTTCGTTTTTTAAAAGCCACTCTGTTGCCTATCAAGCAATTGTGCATGTTTATTCTTGCTAATTGGCGAGCTTCTCTTCCAACAGCACACACTCACAAGAGGACCAAAATTGGGAAATACAGTAGTTTCTCAAAATGAATTTTAGCTAAAAGCCTCTTATGGAACAGAAAGAGATTTTGGGACTGCTCTTTCAGACCTAGAAATTAAGTAGTTATTCAATGAAATATGATGTCGAGCTTCATAGTAGGATGAGGTTTATTTCCTGATATTTGGCATCCAGAAATAAAGATCTTTGGTCATAACGTGTAACCCCTTACACAAAACCGGGTGTGTATTTGTGCTTTGATGTGGAACAAAAATATGATTAAAAGAATGCCTGGATCTTTCCCCTGTCTCTATAAATCCATCATTTACCTCAACAATAGAAACCATTTTTCCTTTCTCATTTTACCTTTCCTGATCCTATTCTCAACCTTTTATTTCCTTTAGCATCTATGAAGCATAGTTCAGAAAACAAGAAATGAAATTTGCAGGGATAAATGATAGCTCAAAGACCTCTGTCTTATCACCTCATATCCTCAAGCTTTTGTGCCTCTATAGAAAAATGAAAATATGGAAAACATTTGAGGAGCATTGTCTGTGAGTAACCCACATACCTTTACTAGACACTTAGGTTATGTCAGGTTTACAGGATTTCAAAATAAGTTAATATGATTTCTTAGTATTTGAGATTCACTTTTTTTAATGTAGTGGATTTCAATTCCATTTATTGGTGAAAACACATGTGTCAAATCTAGCCTCCTGTTAATATTCTAGTCTTGTGTCAAATGACCTTTAGAAAGCACATCAGTATTTATCTGATGTAAAATCATTTTAAGAATGTTTATCCCAAATGGGTTAACTGTGCACAGAAAATGACCTGAAGGCATACACTGACAGGATGTACCAGAAGGCTGTGACAACATTTTTCACTCCAAAACACCCCTGGGTTTTGCTATATGAAAAGGGTCTCTTAAAATAATAATCTTAGCTGTTGTCATGGTAGGACTAAATGCTCATATCCTTGACCCTAAAAATTCTGATGAATGTTCTACAAAGACTAAGGACCAACTGAGCAAGTGTAAAGCATGCCAAAGATAATAATAATCATCTTTATATTTGTATTGAAATTTACCATTTATTAAGAATTTTGTCTTGGGCTGGAGCAGTGGCTCAGGGGTGTCATGCTTGCCTGGCATGCATGGGGACTCAGGTTCAGATCCCAGCACCATATACACGGGTAAGTGTCAGAGCAATGAAGTCCAGATGAAAAACTGAGTGAGGTTGTTTCTCTCTTTCTCTCACACTCCCTCTCTCTCTCTTTAACAAAAAAAATATATATATATATATATATATATATATATATATATATATATATATATATATATTTTGTCTTAATTGTCTTATTTGGACAGGATGTATGTCAAGGTTGGCACTGTGAGTCCCAACAAGAGTTGCTTTCAGACTGGCCACTGATAGTCCCGTTAGTTTTTCTTCTTTAAACTCTCTCTCTACCCTCAGGGGACAAAATTGATTAATTTAAATGGAGCATTCTTATAAAACAGGGAGAAAGAAAGGGGAGGTGGAGCTTTCATATATACTGTGTGTAAGTGAACAGCCATATCAATATATCAGTCAGTATATGTTAAGTACAAGATGCAAAGGTAAATAGATAAAGAATTGTCTTTTTATCTAAAAATAATAATCCAATGATATCATTTTAAAAGTGAATAAATACACTGTAACCATTTGCAATCACAGGGAATGAGCAGAGTCTACCCTTCATTAGAATCATCAAGTTTTTGTTTTTTCCTATGATAAACAGAAACACTTCTGAAGACAGATCCAACTGAGTGGTCATGTAGTCAAAATGTATCGAATGAAACAACTGGAAATAAATCTGCCAGCATTTCCAAAAACGAAACAGAACAGTATCATAAATTCTATTTTTACACACCTCAAAGTGCATTCTTTTGCTTTAAGAATTTATTGTCACAGTTACAGTATTCTCTACAGCCAATATTATATTTTTGGAATGGTTTGCAGCTATAGAATAAAAATACTGTTTATTAATTTTGTAAAGACCTGTCCCCTTGAAGACTTTGAAATTATTTTATTATCACTTATATACTTAATAACTTTCAGAGGGGCTGGAGCAGTGGCTCAGCATTTACAGCACTTGCTTGGCATCCACAGGGACACGGGTTCAAACCCCAGCACCTCATACACAACGAAGTGTCAGAACAATGAAATTCACATGAAAAACTGTATGAAATTGATTCTTTCTTTCTCATTGTCCGTCTCTCTTAAAAAAATAACTTTCAGGAATCTTTCTTATTAAGAGAAATGTTAGCAAAAATAATTTTATTGGGTTGGAGCAGTGGCTCAGTGGTCCCAGTGCTTGCCTGCTATGTGCAAGGACATGGGCTCGAAACCCAGCACCACATATACAACGAAGTGTCAGAGCAACAAAAACCAGAGGAAAACTAGATAAAATTGTCTTTGTCTTTCTCTTTCTCTCATTGTCACTCTCTCTCTTTAAAAAAAAAAAATAAAAGAAAGAAAAGAAAATCTTTTATAACTTGCACATTGGTTTTCAAAGTATTTTCACACAGACTTCCAAAAGTCTTTTAAATGTTTGTAGAATATCCTAAGAACATAATTTCCACCCCCTCAGGAAAAACTAATTTGAAAAATATAATTTGGTGTGATATTTTTACACAAAATTTTACAGTAATCACATACCTACTAAAATATGAATAAAAGTTTCTTTAAGGATATTAAAAAGGTAAGAAGATTTTGATTAAACTCTATTTTATAAGACAAAAGTGATTCAGATATTTTAATGGATTCTTTCTAATTATTTTATTTATCAGTTCAGGAAGTTTTCCTATCTTTTTGTAACTAGTAGCCTAGTTCTTCTGACTTTGCTTGATCCAGAACTTGATTTCATAATACCAATAAGATGTTACTTGACTCAAATGGGGAACATCTAAGTTTTCCTTTGGAGACAAATAAACAAAAACTAATTCTATTTTCTGGTCATGTTGAGACAGTCTAGGAGAGATAGTAAAATGGCTAGGTAGTCAGGCTCATGGGCCCCATTGAACCACACCTAGAACCTGGCCAGTAGAGAGATATTAACAGGTATGCTAAGGGCCTTCCCTTGATGCTCATCTGTGGGAGCAATTCCATTGTCCCAGAGGGGGGAAAACTAAGAAGTGGGGGTGGACACAGATGGGAACTGGAAAGAATTGCTACCAGTTTTACATAGATTTTAACCAATGGTTTTTGGTGCTCAGTTTCAATGCCTGTTTTACATAGAGTTTAACCAATGATATAGATGCACTTCTCAATGCCTGCTTTGCATGAATGTTAAGTATGCTCATACCCCAAATCAATATAACCCCTGACCTGCTTCCAGGTGCCCCTCTGCCTTGTGGAGTCTCTGCTCTCCTTCCTTAAATAAATCCCACTCCATTTTATTCTCCCTTCCATGGTTGTCTATGGATTTTATTCTTCAAATTTGTGAGACAAGAACCCAGAAAGTTGGTGCTGAATTCCTGGGGTGAATTTCCAACACACCATGAGCTGCAACACCCAGCTTTTAGCTGGAGAGTTGCTAACACTATTTGGACCTCAGAAACCTGCAGCCAGCCCAAATTCCCAGTTTTAACTGGTAATGGCTGCAAACACTAGAAGTGGGCTATTTTGGCTGCTGGAATCTGTAGTGGCCCAAACTCCATTTGCCAGTGGGAGCAGAGAATCCAGCCTCATCTCAAAAACTCCACATCATCGTTATCTTATTTGGGCTACTCTAACACAATACCTTACTAGACTGAGTAATTTATAAACAATGGAAATTTATTCCACAGGGCTTTGAAGGCTGGGGACATCCAAGATCAAGGCACAAGTAGATTCGTTATTTGATGAGAACCTGCTCCTTGTAGATGGTACCTGCTTGCTGTGTCCTCACGTGGCTCCAGGACCAAACAAGCTCTCTCACACCCTTTCCTAAGGGCACTAATCCCAATTGTGAGAATGAACCCCAATAACACACTCACCTCCCAAAGTCCCCTTCTCTTATTATCAGTACACCAGGGTCTAAGTTCCTACATGTGAACTTTGGCAGGACCCCAACACTCATCCCGTAGCACTGGGGTTCTAAGATCAAAGTGATTGTCAGCAGACATCTTCCAAATTGTAATGAAAGAACCTCTCTGCTAAATGAAGGCAAGTAGAGAAAGAAACAGAGAGGATGAGAGCAAGAGAGAAAAAAAAAAGAAAGAAATCGTGCTGCAGTAGGGTTCATGATTTAAGAAGTCCCCAAAGCTTTGTTTCCAAGAAGGGACAGCAACAACACTACTCCTGTTCTCTCAGTTTCATAACACCACTTGCGAGGTGGCATATGGGTGGGGTGGAACCAAAAAGATGACCTGGCCAAATCTCCTCAGAAACACATTAGCAGTATTCACAAGGAGGCGATTCCTCATCTGTGTGATGTCTTGGGAAGGGCGCCTAAGATCTATATGGAATCATAACAAACAAATGGTGTGAATTCATGGGCATGGCTCCCCAGAAAAATCTCATGTAATTTATGTAACTATTTGGGTACAAGTCAGAGCTGTTTCATAATCAAACATCTTTCTGTTCAAATAACTAGGCTTCAAACACTTTTTATAGAACTCATACTCACTCAGGGCCACAGTGCACCCAGATGTGTGCGGTAAAGAAATGTGGACCTGCATGGGTGTCCTGGTCATTTCCCTGTGTCTCAAATTGCTTGGATCTTTGAAATTATTGCAAAAGCTTCACAGAGTAAGGTGTCTACTTTGTGCCAATCTGATGTGATAATCTGATTTTTTTTGAGAGAGAGAGAATCAGTTTTATTTATTTTTTCATCTGGCTTTAATTTCTCTGACACTTAGTTGTGTATGTGGTGCTGGGGTTTTAAGCCGGGTCCTCGTGCTTGCCAGGCAACTGCTCCAACCGCTGAGCTCCAGCCCCTAATCTGATCTTTTGTATCATCTCAATTTCATAGACCCTTTCCTTTCATCCTCTGGATCTGTGGACCAGCAAATCACTCTTCTGCTTAACCTAGATGAAGTTGAATTTCTGTGGTTTGCAACAGATGAATCATATGCAGTGCACTAATAGATCAGATCTGGGGAGAACCCCCAACACTCAGGATACTAGAACTCTGAGGTGCCTACTTCTTCAAATTTCTTTTAGGGACAATGGTCGGCTGGATGGAAAACAGAGATGCCCCTGTAAAACTAAATGCCAATATTGGCTCTCTCACTTCTCATAGGTTTTTCTTGATGATGCCTCTGTTCCTTGTGCATGCCATCTTTAACAGTTTTTTTTCACAGATTTTCATAAAAGAGCCTGTGATGGATAAAGTGTGGGTCTGTATGAAAATTCATATGCTGAAATCCTGACCCCCCAATGTGATGGTAATAGAGGATGGGGTCTTGGGGAGGCAGCTGGGTCATGAAGGTGGACCGTTGGTGAACCCTATTGGTGTCCTTGTTAAAGAGACCTTAGAGAGCTTAGAGAGCACAGCAAAAAGACCTAAAAAAGGACCCTCACTAAATGCCAACCAGGCTGGGAGTCCAACCTCAGACTTCCTGCTTCCAGAACTGCAAGAAATAAATTTCCGTTGTTCATAAGTCATCCAGTCTGCGGTGTCCTTTGATGGCAACACAAACCAAATAAACAATGCTTTATTGGGAAATTAATGTTCTTCAAACGCATTTTCTCTGTTCATCATTTCATATAGGTTGTCTTAGATTTATGGACTTAGTATTTTGAATATTAAGTGGGTATGTATTTGTTCACCCACTATCAATACTGAGGGCATTATACTGAAAATGGAATCTATTTGTAACTCTTGATTTATAATTTTGCTCAAGAGACTGAAAGGTTGGAAACTCTACCTTTTTCATTTTTAAATATGTAGACAGCAAAACTTATTATCTGTGGTATACACTTCTATGGTTTTAACAAAAGCATAGTCATATTTATCACCACCATCATGATATAAAACAGTGCATCACCCTGATGACGTCCCCCATGCTGCCTCTTTTTAGTCAACCCTCTGCCCATCCCCAGCACCTGCAACCTTTGACTTATGCTCTGCCCCTACAATTTTGCTTTTCCTAGAATGTCATATAAATTAGATCACACATTATGTAGCTTTTGAGTCTGACATTCTTCACTTAGGAAAATGGATTTGGAATTCATTCACATTATTGAGCTCAGGAGTAGTACTGAAGGACATTTGGATAGTCCCCAGTTTTTGGAGATTATGAGTGAATGCTATGAACATTCATGTAAAGGTAAATTTTCAGTCTAAGTGCTAGGGCATACAGTAAGTGCATGATAATAAGAAACTGACAAGTTTTTCCAAACCAGTTGTATAATTGTGCAATCCCGTCACCAAAGGATGTAGCTGTTCTGTATCCTTCCCGGTTCTCTGTCTTGTTGGAGTTTTGCCTTAGCTGTTGAACATTCTACTAGATATATGACAGTGTCTTGTGTTTTTAACCTGCATGTCTCTAAAAGACTGATGATGCTGATCATCTTTTCTTGAGTTTATTTGCCATCCATATGTGCTCTTTTGTGAAGTGTCTATTCAAATCTTTAGCTCAATTTCTCATTTTTATTGGGATCTTTGTTTCCTTACTGTTAAGTTTTGAGAGTTCTTTGTATCTTTTGGATAAAAGAATCTGAGTGAGGGGCTGGAGTGGTGGCTCAGCGGTTACTGCACTTGCCTGGCATGCACAAGTACACGGGTTCAAATCCCTGTACCATGTACACAATAAAGTGTCCAAGCAAGGAAAGTGACATAAAAAAACTAAATAAAAATTGCTTCTCTCTCTCTCTCTCTCTCTGTCCCTTTCTTTAAAAAAGAATCTGAGTGAGACACTGTGATTTGCAAATATTTTCTCCCAGCTTGTAAGCTGCGTTTTCATTCTCTTTCTGCTATAAGAGAATGAGAAGTCTCCCAAGGCTGTGTATTACAGGCTTGGATCCCAGCTTGATGCTACTGGGAGGACTGGGAGGACGAAGAACCTTCAAGAGGCAGGTGGGTGTAGTAGGAGGAGTTGGGTCATTGGGGGGTGCTCTCAAATGGCTTGGGAGATGCCAGTGGCTCTTTTTTCTGTTTGCTTCCTGGCTGTCCAAAGGTGAGAGGTTTTATTTCACCAGCTGCTCCCTACCACGATGTACTACTGCCTCCCACAGGCCCAAAAGAACAACACCAAGAGACCAGGGACTGAAACTGTCAGCCAAAATAAACCTTTCCTTTTATTAAATTGATTATCACTGGCATTTTTTAAAACAGTAACAGAAATTTAACTAATATACTTAGCAATTTCTTTTTGTGGAGCAATAACTGCAGTTTGATTAAGTACAATTTATTTATGTTTTGTTCTTTTATAGATTGTACTTTTGGTGTTGTGAAATCCCACTTTTTGTTAAGCTACTTCACTGCTTCCATTCAGCATTAGCTGATAAAATTTATTTTGGAGACAGAGAGGAGTATAATTGAGATGCCCTTACCTAAACAGAGCAAGAAAAGTTTTTACTGACTTCATGGACTTTTAAAAAATTTCAGAACCCATTTTCTATAAATTCTTTCTCCCAGAGACCTTTCAGACATATATGTCAGTTCAGTCATCACCCTCTAAACATAACATCATCTGTTCTTGCCATCTTTTGCTCTCTTCAGATGTTTACTCTTCAACTTACTCAAATCCTTGAGGGAAGTGCAGGGATTCATCTTAACCTGGCTGCAGCCATCTTGAATGGTAACCTCCTTGACTGTACCTGAGAAGCCCTGGTCTGTTTCCCCCCATAGTTTCCCAGCATACTATAAACTAATAAAACCATCAGAGTGGTGTATGGAGCTTCATGACCAGACCCTGATGCCACAAGCCCTAGGCATGTGCATGACATCTTTTGACATTCGATTGAGATCAATCAGGTGCATTTATGCTTGGCTGAAAATCACTGCTACATAAACCCCCTCCCTCAGACCCAAATCATGGGATCTCTTGGTCTACCTGTCATCCTTACCTAGACTTCTGTCAATAAGTCCCCAATAGTTTCACTCTGTGCAATCCAGGATCTGTCTGCCTATTTCTGAAACCTTAGAGCACTTTCTATCTACAGCGGCTAATTCTTTTACAGCAGGCTAATTCTTTTACACCAGAATAACAAGGATGATGTGTTTGATTTCTGTGTCCACCTAATGTCCAATACATAATAAATGCATAATAAAACTTTATGAAATGGGTAAATCCTACCTCATGTGAACATCCATACAAACTGAGAGCACTTCTCTGTGAATAGAGTGTAAGTAGACATAACTGAAACATCTGTGGATTAATGTCTCATGACCTGTGAAAAGGGACAAATGAAGAAGAGTAGTTTAATACCCTATGAGACTGTAGTGAAAACAAACAAACGCAATTGCCTTGCTAATTAAGTCAATAGATATTTAATTAGGTACTTGTGATTTGTTGGGCATTCTGCTTGTTTAGATAATTTCTAAATATTTGATCATTCGCTTTTAGAAAATATAGATTCAAAAAATTGATAAAATAAATAAAATGTAAAATATAAAACTTTTGGCTTAATTGTGTTATTCTAAAAACAGTTTGTCCAATGATATAATCAATTCAAATATAAAATATTAAGAAATTTAAAATCAATACAGTGGGTATATTTGACCCTTTATCCTCTCTTAGAATATATATTGAAATAGTAAAATAAATTGCAAAAAGAAGAAAGGGAAAAATGGAAACACACAAAACCAAGAAACTATCTCTAGCATGTCTAAAGCTAAATTTGTTATTCCATGTTTCAAAACAATGCTGATGTATATTCTCATTAATTTTTTCACAAAAACCAAATGAAGGTATTCACATTTGGTTTGCAATTGTGAATGCACAATGCACTATAATTTTGAGATGAGAGTAGCTTTTTTTTTTTTTAAGAGAGAAGTACAGTGAGAGAGAGAGAGAGAATCAATTTTTATTGAATTTTTCACATGGCTTTTGTTGCTCTGACACTTAGTTGTGTACGTGGGTGCTGGGCTTTGAACCGGTGTACTCATGCATGCCGGGCAAGTGCCTTAACCACCAAGCCACCGCTCCAGCCCAAGATGAGTAGCTCTTTGTGAGAAAATTTTAGTACAGCATTAGCAAAAAACAAATGCTACAACTCTGAAAAATAAAATGGTACAGAAAGGTAGAGAAAAATTATTAAAATACTTTTTTGGGACAAATTTAATCCAGTCCTTGACATCAGTTCCTGTTCAGAAGATCAGCTCATGTTAATGTTTTGATAACTGGATATCAACAAAACTAACTTTATCCTGACACATACTGAGAGAGATGATGGATTATCATCATCTAATTCAGCAGATTTTTTTATTCAGTAGTGAGGATTGAACCCAGATCCTCATGCATGCTAGGCATCACTGAACTAGGCCCCAGCCTGCTTTTTGGATGTTGTTCTTTCTTTGTTTTGTTTTCAGTGGATTTTGAATCTATTGGCTATCTCTCTGGTACTTGTCCCCAAGTCAGATTCTAGAGAAATGAAAGTGAAAGGATATTTATCACTTAAGCTAAGATGGGGAGAAGGTGCACTCACTACCTCTTACTAAAAGGGTCAGTGTTTGAATCTAAAGGAAATACCAGAATGCATATCTTAGTTAGAAGCCAAAGCCAACCTCAACTGCAATTTATCAACAGTTCCTCCATCCGAAGTTATACACAGTAGGAAGGTATAACAATCACCAGGAATTACTACTGAAACTCAAGCAATCAGACCTAACAGTATTTGCATCACTCCTCTCAAGAACTCAAATTTTCTAACTGGTCTAGTTTGGGTCTTTTTATCCTTCACCTTAACCATAGGAAGATAGGGAAACTTGAGGGTCAGTTCCACCAGATCTCAAGTATAGGACATATAAATCCCCTACGGGTGATCAGGGTTCTGTTAGCAGCTACAAAAGGACACATTGCTGCAAGGTAAAAACACCTGAGAGAACCATCATACTTTATGGTCATCTATTTGAGCCCCATCCCACCAGACAAGAGGGACATTTTCCTGATGTTTCTTGGGGTTCCTCCAAACACAGTTGTTTTGTTTTGTTTTGTTTTGTTTTGCTGCATTTCTAAAGCTCTATGTATTGCCAAAGGACAGGGAAAGGGCACGTTGGATTTTGCTGTACCATTTATCTAGGTGACTTGGAGAAGCCCATAATCTTTGCCTAGGTGTCCCCTTTCTGTTGGCTCTGTCACATCCAACCTGAGCTTTACATCAGGATGTTAATGAGATGCCTGTGACTCCTGCCTCCCAGCCCACGGTGCAGCCAGACCACTGTGGCTGGAGTCATTCCCGAATCTCCATCTGTGACTGGGAGCAATGTTCAGGTCTGTTTTACTGGTAGAACGCGCAGATGGCAAACACTATTACAATTCAATAGAATCCTAAAAGTTGCATAAAACCTTTCTTTCCTGGTGTTTCTTTTAAAGTACTCTAACCTGTTCTGGTTGAGATAGGAGGTGTCCCCCAAGAGGCAAAGCATGAAAGTTTAGAGCCTTAACCTGATCATTGCATTAATTCACTTGATGGATGAACTGGATATTAACTGTAGGCACGTAGAGTGTGGCTGGAGGAGGTAGGTGGATTGAGGTGTGCCTTTGGGGTTCATATTTTGTCCCTGGTGAGGAGCTCTCTCTGTCTGTTTCCTCATGTCCTGAGCTGCTCTCCTCCTCCATACCCTTCCACCATGATGTTTCCCCTCACCTTAGGCCCAAAGGAGATTTGGTGGAACTGGTGGCCATCTATGGCCTGAGACCTCTGAAACTGTGAGCCCCAAATAATCTTTTCCTCCTCTAAGTTGTTCTTGTCAGGTCTTTCAGTCACAGCAGTGACAAAGCTGACTAAAATATACCCTAAAAGATCCACTTGATCTTTCTCCCATTTTTACAACTCTTCTAATTCTCCTGTGGACTTTGGTTTTTAGCAGAGAAAGTTAACACATTTTTGAGGGTACTAAAGCTTTCTATCCTAACCAAGTCCTGCAATCTTCCCCTGGCCCCCCATCAGTCATTGATAGCTGAGAACTGAGATCAAGGATCAGTTTGAATGGGGCAGAAGAGGAAGAGAGACAGGGAGATTGTCAGGGACATTGAAAAAGCAAGGATATATGGAGAAAGCCACATCAATTAATATCTGAAAAATTATCTAGTTATGCCAAGATCAAGCATGAGCATTACTAGCAGATGGAAAATGACCTGGAATTATTCCAGGAACAGAATTTGGAGGCCTTACAGGGGACTTTTACATAATCCTAGCTCAGGCTTAAAAGGACAGGCTAGGTTCATTTAAAGGGGCAAACACTACATGAGGCTCCCCAGGGAAGAACTGAGTGTTCTTCCTAGCCTGTGAAGGAATGTCCTCTCTTTTCAGTTTTACGAAGGGTTTGCATTTGTGGGCAATCATACGTGTGTATCTGTACATGTGTGTGCCCATGTGCATGTATGTGTACATGTGTCTGGAAAGGGGCTAGCTAGAAGGAAAGAGGTGGAAAAGGATTTATCAAACCTGCATTTTACATTTTCCTTTGCAATGATTTGTGCTTATCTTGCATAATAGTAGTGAATATTGTGTTTTTTCCATGTGCCAAGTTCTTTCCTGAATAGTTTACAAGCTTTTTTTAAGAGAGAAGGACAGTGGGAGCGAGAGAGAGACAGAAGACAGAGAGAATCAATTTTTATTGAGTTTTCCACATGGCTTTCGTTGCTCTGACACTTAGTTGTGTATGTGGGTGCTGGGGTTTGAACCATGTACTTTCACATGCCAGGTGAGCACCATAACCGCTGAGTCACTGCTCCAGCTCCAGTTTACAAGTTTTAATTAATTCATTTGATCTTCCAGACCACACTGTGAGGTAGGGACCACTATTATCTTGACGTTACAAAGCGTGAAACTGAGCACAGAAGCAAGTATGCAGTAGCGGGTCTGGGATTTGAACCCAGTCTGGCTCCAGCGTCCACAGTGAGGCAATGTGCTGTCCGTTTGAAGAGTGTGGGCATTAAACTCCCACATATCCTGCTTAAACCCAGTGCCTTTGGAGGTGAGGTACTGTGCCTGGAGCTCTGGCATTTTCTGAGGGAAAACAAGAATGAATAACATCCTCTCTTTACACTGAAAAGCCGATAATTATAATTCTGTAATAGACCTTGTGATAGCAATCATTTTGTCAAATAGACCTCAAAAAGGTTTATGATTCTCCATTTACAATTATACCACCATTTAACATTGTTATGGAAAACACCTGGCATTCATTAGGAAAACTCTATGTGGCCCAGTATAAAATATGAGAGTGATGTTAGGTACTAAGATTCAGTTATCTGTGAAAATGCTGCAGGTTTCATTAAAATGTAATACCTAGATAAGTAAATAACATTTACATAAAGTTTCTAATCCTTTCTCATCATGCTAGTGAAAATGAATTAGCTCCAGAATTCTTTCAGCATCTTTCACTGCTTGGAAAGTATACAATGCAGGCTACAGTTTCATTGATAGTACTATAGAAACGGACCAGAACCAGAAAAGCACTAGTGCCAGCTAGGGGTCTACCTGCCAGATTTTCCCAACAATGATTCCGTTTAGCCATCCATAGGCATTTGCACACTGTAAGTGTGCAGTTTAGAGTGAACAATCTGTGGGTTTCCGCAACAGTGTGTCCAAATGTGGGTGTTCAAGTTTTGCAAAGCCATGTGCTTATGAGAATCGGAGGGACAATGCTTCATTGCTTTTTCTGACCTACACAGATGTAGCCATTCTTCTGCAGGAGCCAGTCTAATTCATCTAAGAACAAATTTAGAATGAAATAATCCTCCTTACCGTGGAACGAGGAAGTTAAACAGCAGGGGGAAGTGGATGGCCAGCTTGTGTTTGCCCATGAATGGGGAATTCACTGGCTCTTCCTCACTAAATAATCCCTTCTGGGGTCACCTCCCGCCATCTCTTCTTCCTCCTGGAAGATGTGCCCCAGACAGGCTCATCTCTCTTGCTCCCACGTCCTGCTCCACTGTGCAACATTTGGTGGCTGCACCAGCGGGATGCTCTGCCAGGCTGGCTGATGTTGTTACTGCTGAACTAGGGCAGCAGGAGGCAGACGAGCATCAGGGCTAATGTGTTTGGCTCCAAATAGAATCTTTGAAAAACTAACTGGACTAAAATTCTAAGTGTTATGAAGACATTTAATGTTGTCTCTCTTGCTGCCTTATTCCTACAATCCAGAACAGAACCAGTTCCAAAGCAAGCGCCCCCAATTTCATCACCAAAAGCATAAGGGAAAGAACACAATTTGAATCATCAGCTAAAAAGCCAGGAGATATTTCAGATTTCTGGAGCATCTGAATCAAAGAGACTGGGATCACATGGAACAGGTAGGTTTCAGGCAAAAAAAAAAATGACACAGGTAGACGGATATAAAATGTAAACCATCACCAGGGAAGTAAAGAAATCAACTATACCCAAAACCAACCATATGTGTAAATCATTCACTTAGTCACTCAACAAACATATTGAACGTGTTGCTATACACCAGGTACTATTTCAGTTGCTAAACTAGAACACTGAATAAAATTGGCTAAACCCCCTATTCTCATAGCTTACCTTACAGTACATGAATAAGATACATGAATAAAATATATAGTACACTGTGGAAGAAGAAGTCTTAAGAAGAGAATTAAAACTAGAGAAGGATGATCCCCCCCAAAAAAAAGCAACATGAGGAAGTAGAAGGAGTTAAGTTTTAACTGGAGTTAAAAGTACCCAAGGCAGATCTTATAAAGGTTGCATTCTGAGTAAAAACTTGAAGAATGTAAGAAGTGATCCTTGCAGCTACCTGGAAAAGGAAGTTTCCAGAGAGAGAACATGGCCTGTGCAGAGGCTGTGAGGTGAAAATTTGCCTAGTGTTCTTGGGGAACAACTAGGGATCATTAGGCTGCAGCATGACTTTGGTTTTCGCTCTGCGTGGAATGGAAGCCATTCTGTGCCTCGTCTTGCCCTCCCAACTTGACGTCATCCCATGTCTGAGTCTCCCTACGTTCTGTTGCCTTTTGTGTTCTTGGAGACTCTGTTCCCAGTGCTTCTGTCTAAACAATTTCCTATGACTGTCAACCCCCAGGCATTGGCTCCCACCAGCTGTTGTCCTTCAAGACATTTGCCACAGTCTAGCATTATGGATTGGTTTGCATAATTCCTGTCTGCCTCCCCGGGTTGTGATCTCCAGGAAGCAGATCCTGTCGCATTCTTTTCTGTACTGAGCACTCAGCGTACCTGAGTAACAGCTTAGGGAGATATTCTCACGCTTCTCGCCGCACTTCTGTGAACCCCACTCTCTCCACACAGGTCCGGGCATCCAACTGCCAGCTGGAACGTGGGAGAAGGAATTAAGATTATTACATGAGGAATGGAGAAAAAACTAAAAAGTTTTCATTTTCTCACATTCCAAAAAAGGTGTTTGTTTGTTTAAATAAGATGATAGGATCAAAGAAAGTTAGTATTTGCTAAGTTTTCCAGCAAACGAGAATCTCGAGGATTCAGATCAGTGCTACCCTATGAGAAGAAGTAGTGATGATGTTGGATAATTTTTTTTACTAGAAAAGAAAAGAAAGTCCAGTTATTTCTCTGTTTGGTTGGTAGGGGTCTGGAGATGAGGAGGCAGAGCAGGTAGAGAGATAGGGGAGTCTACAAAGCCAGTAAGCATCAAGCTGGGGGAAAGGCAGAAGGAAAAGCAACCAGATTCTGATCAAGGTGAGAAAGAAAACAGGTCAGGAGGTACCAGTTTTAGGCCTCAAGAATCTATGCCTGTGGAATGCCCAGAAGTAGGACTGTGAGTCCTCAGTAGGTACAAAACCAGGAGCATCCCTTGCTAAGAGGTTGAAAGTGCTTTCTAAGCAACAGAAAGAACTGTGTGGCTGGACAGATGATAAGATAGGTAAGATAAGATAAGTAAGATAAGATAAGATGTCAACATATTGAGAATTTATTGTGTTATATTTTGGTGGTGCTTCATTTATTATTGCCGTATTTACTATTTTTGAAGCACCCTATGAATCTTAGCATATCAGCTCTCCTCAATTATCATATCCCACCATCTCTGCAAAAACACAGATGCCCTCTATGACAAACATAAGAAAATGTGCGTTGTTATGTAAAGATATTGAATATTGTCTAAAATGCCTGGTCAAATGATTGCAAGACATCAAGATGATGATGCCTTATAAAGGCAACTACACACAATTAGTTGACTGAGGAAAGGAAGAGAGAGGGAAGTGAGGTCTTTTCCCTTGCCTCGTTCAGGAGAGCAAGTCTTTCCTAGCAACTCAGGTAGATTTTTAAAAATCACATATTACAAAAATTCACACTTTGGAGAAAGAGATTGGACTTTATATATAGGCCAAAAAGTATAACCACAGCAAAGAAATCTAAAGTGAAGGCTGACTTAAGATCCCATGCAGATGAAAAGTGAAGTCATTCATTCGGATTCACATATATTAGTGTGGTTATCCCAGTTTCCTCTCCCAAGCCACAGAGCCTGGGTCCAACAGACTTGGAGGTAAATTTGGATTTCAAGGAGGCATCTCATATGTACTGCTGTCTTTAAAGATGGGATATGTCTCATTCCCAAACAAGCAAGATCACCTGAGATTGACTTTTGCTCAAAGGATGCTTTACCTATGCCCCAGGCCAATGTCCCCAGATGACCAGTATTAGAAAAGCACAGTGATTTATGGGGCCCAAGATCTGTTCTAGAAGTGAAAGATGACTGTTCTAAGAATTTCCTAACCATATATTATGGTTTAAATACAAGGTGTCCCCCCGAAAAGCTCCTGTGCTGTTGTGATTTGGATTAAATGTATCCCCCAAAGCTCTATGAGACAATCCAGGAAGGCTGAGGTGAAATGACTGGGTTATGAGAGCCTTAACTCAATCAGTGATGGGGGTTAACTGGTAACTGCAGGCAGGTAGGGTGTGGCTGGAGGAGGTGGGTCACTTGGGGGTATGCCTTTGGGGTATATATTTTGTGTCTGGTGAATGGAGTTTCTCTCTCTGCTTCCTGGCAATGCCTTGAACTGTTTCCCTCTGCCACACTTTTCCACCATGATGTTCTGCCTCACCTGGATCCCTGAGCAGTGGAGCTGACCATCTATGGACCAAGTCCTCTGAAACCGTGAGCCCTCAAAATAAACTTTTCCTCCTAAAATTACTCTTGTCAAGTCCTTGGGTCACAGCAACAGAGAAGCTCACTAAAGCGTGTTTATGCAGGAATGTTTGGAGGTGAAATGGTTGGATAGCAAGAGCTTAACCTCAGCATTCTAGTTTGACTGCATTGACTGGGTGGTAACTGTAGGCAGGTGAGGTGTGGCTGGAGGAAGCAGGTCACCCTGGGGCATCTTCCCTGCACCCCCTTCCCTCTCCCCTCTCTCTGTCTTTGCTTCTTGAACCTACCGTGAGCTCGGCAGTTTTCCTTCTCTGGGCCCTTCTGCCATGATGTCCTTCCTCAGCTTGGACTCAAAACAATGGAGTTGGCCACCTATGGACTGAGATCTTCAAAACCATAAGCCCCAAATGAACTGTTCCTGCTCTAAATTGTTCTTGTTGACTACTTTGGTGATGCTAAAGCTGACTAAAGCCCTACCCTCTGGAGACCTGAGGGAAAATCAGAAAGAAGATTCACTATACAACGTATACATGTATCAAAACATCACAAAGTACCTCGTGAACATGGATAATTTTTATATTTGACGTATCAGTTAAAAATTAATAAGTAAATCAACGTCATTTTATTTTTTAAAAGTAAAATGGGTTAAAAGCAAAGATCTAGCTTCTTCCCTACAGGAAAGGGGGAAAGTGACCCCTAAATAAATGTAAACATACCCTAAGATTAGGGAAGCTTTATTACAGGCAATAGTAATTGGGTAAACTATTTTTAAAATGCCTTCCAGTTGTAGATGTATTTATTAGCCTGACTATCTTTCTCTACCACTTCCCAGCCTCTGAGATGGCTAAGGAATTGGGAAGCCCTTGGCCTCTCTTCCTGACCTAGAAGTACTCAGGGAATTTCTGGGAGAACAGAACAAGAAATTAAATCACCATTTGCTTTTTTTCTTAGCATCAAAGGATTATAGTTAGAGAAGAGACTTAGGGAGGACACACAGGGGAAGGGCTACATTTGCCTAAATCTGTCTCCTTCAGGTTTTGCTCCAGGCTGGGGGATACGTGATATAGAGGTCAGTGGGAGCACTGAGATTAGGAAGGGTCACCCTTCTGCAAATCCAGGATTCTGGGAGGAGATTGCCATGCATTTTTGCAGGAATTTAGGGTGAGGTTGGGAGTCGTCCCCTGAGAAAAGCATATCGTGGGCAGACAGAAGAAAGTCTGGACTTCAGCTGTCGCAGATTGGATGAGACCCAGACAGGCTCACGTGCCTGTTGGAGTCAGAGAGAAGGATGGGGCGAATGAGAATGAAAGCTGAATTAGAACTGGAGGAACTGGGGGCTGGAACAGTGTCTCAGCAGTTTCAGTGCTTGCCTTGCATGCACAGGAATGAGGGTTCAAACCCCAGCACCATGTGCGCAACAAAGTGTTGGAGCAAAGACAGCCAGATGAAAAACTAAATAAAATTGATTCTCTTTCTCTTTCTCACTGTCCCTCTCTCTCTTAAAAAAAAAAAGTACTGGAGACTCTGACACTGAACCTACTTGGGTCAAGAATTCAGGTAGAGCACCCAATTCAGAGACAAATAGAAGGGGCTCAGAAGCTGGGCCAGTGGAGCTGTGTGATTCTGGCCGAACTTGAGGAACAGTCTGAGTCAGGAGAGAGAAAGCCATGACGGACAACTGCTGCAGATCAGCAGCAGGCAGCATGGGCAGGGATGGGACCATCCAGAGAGCAGCCCAGACCAGCCACTTCCCAGCTAAGAGCAATGAGGGACCACAGATAACAGCCCATCTCTCCTCCACCACTAGGAGTACACAGGGAAGTTCCCAATGGACTAGGCCAACTTGGGAAAGAGGGTGGAGACAGGTACAGGGTGTTGAACTGTTCCCAATGGAGCTGGTTTCAAACTGACTGAATTCTCACATAAAATGAGACTGCTTCAAATTAGAAAGGATTGAGCTAATTTTTAACTGCCAAGATAAAATTTTCCCCCTGTCATTTTATCGGATAAGAAGGTTCACGAAAATCCAATCAATTATACAATGACACCTAATTTTTCTCCTCCAAAATCAGAATGGATTAATAGGAGAGGAGACATAGTAAGTATCCAATAAATATTTGTTAAATATATGACTAAATAAAGCCAAATGTATTAGCTGTTTTTACTTTAACATAACAAACCTAGCTTAAAACAACACCATTAATTTCTCAGTTTCTGCAGGTTAAAAATCCAGGCATGACTTAACTGAGTTCTCAGCTCAGGGTCTTACAAGGTCTCCATCAAGGTATTTGCAGGGCTCTGTTGTCAGGTGGAGCCCAAGGACCTCTCTCTAGCTCACTCGTGTCGTTGGCAGAATTAAGTTTCCTGTAGTTCTTGCACCAAGGCCTTCCATTTTCCAGCTGGCTACTCTGGGCCCCCTCAAGTCCTCAAAATATGGTAGCTCACTTTTTTAAAGTCAGGAGAACCTCCCAGTTAGTGTTCATCTGATTAGGTAGAACTGCACAGCAAACTCTCCTTTTAGACTAAGTCAAATTCAACTGATGAGACATTTTCGTTATTTCTACAAAATGTCTTCACCTTGGCCTTATAATCTAATCTAATCACAAGATGCTGTCCAATCATATTCATGGATTGTCCCCTCACTCAAGGGGAGGATACGTGACACATATACCTGGGCAGGAATCTTGGATGCAGTGTTAGAATTCTGCCTAGTATATCTAGTGATTAGTAATAAAAGCACTACCACCGTGAAGTGGTTTCCAGCTCAACTTCATGTGTAGCCCTAGAAAGATAAGGACACAAATTCTCTTAATTCTCCACATGTGACCATAAAAAACTATTGCTTCTTGGGGTCTTGTGCCAAGATAACTCTATGCATTTTCATTTTCTACTTGTTCTGTCGACACTTGTATGACACTCTACTCGTGAATAAGTTTCTGTCTATCTTTCCAAAATGATCAACAAATCTCAGTGCTTGAGTAGCCCCAGCTCAGATCAACATGTTAGTCCATCTGAAACTAGAAACAATCAACCATGAGAGGCTCGCCACCATTCCTTAGGTCAGTGGTAACAGAGGCAGGAGGAAGCAGGTAAATATTCACTCTTCACTTGATAGGAAAAGGTTGGAATCCTCATCCCCTTTCTCATTCCACCTACTACATCCAACTTCATCCTACTGCTGAATATAGCAATATTTGGTCTATCTATAAATATATTTCTGTTGCTGTGACATGAGAAGCATATCATTTATTCCCATTTATCATAAAGCCCAATAATAACTATGCATGTTATTAAATATGTGTCAGATTAACTTTGCTATATATATTTTATGTAAACACTGAACTTTAGATGAACATAGTCTCCATATTTATAGATCATGGTGCACGGACATTTGATGACAGCAAAAAAATTAGAGCATCTATATGCAAAAGAGAAGATGTCACTGAGTGAGGCAGTGAGAATTTCTATGCATGAGTGATTGCCCATGCCCAATCAAAAAAGCAAACAAAAATAAGAGCTGCAGGGTATTTCCAAAGAGGTCGAATCAAGACTATCAAACAAATGAATTTCAAAAAAAGTGTTCAGTCTGCATAATGAATTTAGTATTAATTATGTACAGATGAAAACCTTTAAATAGTCCATGTCTATCAATTTCTTCACCTAATCAAAATTACAGGAAGATTAAACATATTCTATTTTCTTTCTTTCATTCTTTCATGTGAAAGGTTAATGCACTGGGTAACTTTATAGCATTACATGCCGAATTACCACAATTATCAACAACATTTGTCCCTTTTTTTTTTCTTTTAATTGTTGAAATGAAATGGAATTCATTTGCCCTGCAGGGACACCCAGAGACTTCAGATGCTACAGGTAGAAAGTCAATGACAGATAATGTGCTGTGAGCTGATTGATAAACCCAAAAAACTGCAATAGAAAGGTGAGTTACTAGCATACAGCCTCCCTAACAGGCACATATTTTGATTAAACTGTTTATTTTAGAAAAGCTGGAGAGCTTCTGTCTTGTATGGGCCTTTCAAAAAATGATAAAGAAAAATTCACCCTAAGGATTCTTTTGAATATCCGAAATTATGAAATTACTGAATCTTATCTCACTTATATAAATAAAAAATGTGCTGCAATGTGGTGTTGACTTCTATATTTACTACTCTAGGAAGTGCAATCCCTCGGAAAGGGCCATAGTAGAAGGAAAACAGCATCCTAGTAGGTAGGGGAGATAAATATTTGAAAATAAGAAGAAAGATACAATCTTTTGAAAATAGTGCACATTCCACTGATAATGCTTAATCTGTGATATACATCTGATTTCATGATTCTGTGCCAAATATTGCTCATTAGGAAACAACATTTGATCTTATGAGGAATCTTTTTTGCTCTTGGCTAAGAGAGAAGGGAATGGCAGCTGGAGGGGTGGCTCAGCGGTTATGGCGCTTGCCTGGCACGAGGGAGGATGAGGGTTTGAACCCCAGCACCAAATACACAACGAAGTCTCTGAGCAGTGAAGGGCACATGAAAAACTAAATAAAATTGATTCTCTCTCTCTCTCTCTCTCTCTCACTGTCCCTCTCTCTCTCTCTCTCTCAAATAAATAAATAAGCCAGAGAGAAGGCAATGAAAACTGAAGAATGGGCTGCTTGCTTCCCATGCTGCCTGCACTTGAACATGGTAGGGAGCAGAGACGGCTGGGAGCTCCTTCAACCCTCTGACAGCCATATGGGAAGAGCCACGACAGTCACATTTGGTGGCTTGGTGAGCCACCAAATGAAAATCAGCAACCAACAGCCTCCAATTTCTTGCTATGTGAGAAAAATCATCTCCTCCTATTTAAGCAGTGACCCGTCAGACCTGGGGTGCAGAACGCTTTCTAATGGGTTACCAAATTATCTGAGATACTTATCAACAGAGGTGAACAAAAGACTAAACGGATGGTAAGCAGAGGTGTCAGCAGAGCCAAGGAAAGCGTCCTTAGTTTGTTTACTTAGCTTTGTTCTGTTTCCCAGGAAAGAGAAGGTCAGTACAGGCGAGGAGTATGTCCATAACCAGCTGAGCAAACCGTGTGATGAATTTCAGTGTATTTTGTCATACTAAGAGGACATCTTCTGACTCAATTGTAATTAGTACTAATTAATCAGCTTCTCTTTTCCTTCGGGCTCTGTGTTGCATGAAGTTTGTGCTGCAACTGGAGGGCTGATAACCATTGTGCAACTAGAGGTTAGCAGGACAGAATTACTGCCTGTGGCCATCCACAAACAGGAAGGAAATCTTCCCAGATCCTACTAAACTGCCTTGTGAGGGTGCCAGAAGGTGAAAGTGTCCTTTACTGAGATTTGAATGGATTTAAACAGTGGTGAAAAGACACTGCCCTAGCAATATAGAGGGAATATTGTGAGAAAATGAATTTGGCCTTTAAAAAGTATGGATTATTTAAACGATCATAATGATTCCTTTCTTTATTAAAAATCACTATTAAACCGCTTTAAATATTAAATCCTCTTAGAAATGAAGATCTGCAAACTCTTAACCTAAAATGATAAGGAATAATGTCAATAGAAGGTTGATTAGAAATGAAGACAATCTCACAAATTCTAATACAAGAAAGTGAGGAAGTATTTATAGATTTATTCATTCAGAGAATACTGACTGGCTGTTTACCAACCCAACTACTGGGCACTGCACTGTCTAGATATGGTACTGGCACTGCCTGAGTATATAGTAGAACATGATAGAGAAACTTTTACAGATAAGGGATTTTTTAATAAATTTTTATTGTGAGACAGGGTCTCACTACATTGCTTGGGACCTAAACTGCTAAGGCTGGCTTTGAACTTGTGATCTGCCTACCTCAACCTCTCAAGTTGCTGGCATTACAGACATGTGCCACCACACCCAACGAACAAAGAATCTTAATATATAATTATGCCACTATATCCCTATTTCTCAAAGAACTGTACATATAGGAATATACCTAAGTATATAGGAATATAATGATATAATTACATGAGTAGAGAAATTTTTTTAATTAGAGGGGACAGGGAAAGAGAGAGAGAGAGAGAAGCAATCTTTATTTAGTTTTTCATATGACTTTCATTCCTGGGACACTTTGTTGTGTACATGGTGCTGGGCTTTGAACTCACATCTTCATGCATGCCAGGCAAGCACTGTAATGGCCGAGCCACTGCTCCAGCCCCAGGAGAGAAATTTTTAAAAGATCTTAATTTAGATGTAAGAATCAAGTAATGTTCCCTGGAGAAAACGGCGTTTAGCTTGGACCAAAGAGTAATTAGGTGTTGGTCAAAGGAAGAGTCCGTTTTCCAGGTGAGAGGAACACATACGGACTCACACCCAGCTCTGCAGGAATACTTCTACTGGTGCAAAATACATAATCAAGCATGAAAAATATTAAACTTGACACTAAGAAGCAGTTGTGTGCTATACCAGAGATAATCAGGGAAGAAATGTTCGTTATTTTCGTTGATGGTTTCAGTGCACAGTTGCTAGGTCCTGTTGCCTGTGGGTCTGTGTTGAGGCAGAACATCACGATGGGAATGTGTGTGGTAGAAGAATGCCACTCATATCATAAAGCAAAGGGACCAGGGATTGTACCCAGGGGCACTTTATCAGTGAGCTATCTCCCCATTCCTTTTTATTTTTCCTGCTAAGTTGCTGAAGCTGGCCTTGAACTTCAGATCCTTTTGCCTCAGTCACCTATGTAGCTGGGATTACATGTATGTGCCACCATGCCAGGCCCAATATGCCCTTCAAAGGCATCCCCCCGTGGTCTAACTTTCTTTCACAAGGTCCCAAGTCCTAAAGGTTCTACCATGTTTCAGTAGCACTGGCCTGCAGACCAAGCCTTCAACACGTGGACCTTTGGAAACATTCAAGATCCAAACTATATCACGTTGGAAACATCAAGTAGCAGCCACTAGAACTGCCCTGGCCCTTGTCAGTACCATTTCAATCTCTGGCTGCACCCCCAGTGTGCACCCTCCTCCTACCCCTACCAACCCCAAGTAGCTAAAGACAGTAAGTGAGTGACAGCTGGGCTCTCAGCAGGTAATTTTTAGCAATTGAGAAGTGACACCCACACTTTTTCCCTAAAATTCCTTCAGAACTTATTCTTCCTGATGCAACTCTGACATGGGAAAAAATAAAATGAAAAAAAATGTAAGAGAAAATTAACTTGTTTGGATCTGAAGCACAAAGATTACTCCTTTAAAATCTCATCTGCAAAATTATCATTTTTAAGCTTAATGCAACTTTTTTTTAAAGAGAGACAATGAGAGAGAGAAAGAGGAGAAAGAGTATCTATTTTATTTAGTTTTTCATGTGGCTTTTGTTGCCCCGAGACTTGGTTGTGTATGTGGTGCTGGGGTTTGAACCCACGTACTTGCACATGCTGGGCAAGCACCGTAACTGCTGAGCCACCACTCCAGCCCTTAATTCGACATTTAACCTCAAATCTGAAAGGCTCCATATGCTAACACTGTTAATTCAGTTCTCAAGAAAATAACATGTGTATCATGCACATGTAAACACAGACGCATACACACATGCACACACACAACACACTGAGGTCATAACACGTTGAGAAAACATTCTCAAGTTCAGTACTAATCTTCCCCAAAGAAAAGAATCCCAGAAAGGGAAAGCTGCAAAAAGAGTTTCCACAGCTTTCCTAAGTACTTTTTTCAATATTACAAATATTTGAGAATTTTTAACGAAGTTTAGAGATCTTTAGTTTACTTATTTCTAATCAAACTGATGAAAATTGTCATTTCTGTACATAATTTGGGACAAAATATTGCCATGTAATTTGAAAAGTGTAATACTGTCACATTCCCCAAAATTTTAGTTACCACATTTGCTATTCTATTTATTATTTATACAGCACAATAAAAGTATGAGATACTTTATAGTAACTAGAACATAAAAATAAACAAAAACAAATAAACCAAAAGCTTTTCTTTAAAGGAGTTATCAGCAAGCACCTCCCAAACTCCCCAAGGTATCAATTTAATGAGCTCAACAGCTAAGATGATAAAGTACCAGAGCTCTTAATTTATTCTGTTCCATTAATTTTCTTTTATAACATCAGTGAAAACAAAACAAGAAATGAGTATGAAAAAACAATATACCCAGGAAAGATAATGTGAGCACATGCATCATGATTGTAGAGATTCTCTTAAAGGAAAATTCTCCCCTATGAGCGTTGGCATTGCAGGATAATGAAATGTCCTATTCTAGCTTTTTGCCCTGCTGTTACTGTACATTGCAAACCATATTAAGAGAGAAAAAGAGAGACCTCAAATTTGCCTTTGAGTTCTAGCACCACACTGCCAGACCCTACTGGTCCCAGATTAAACATAGACTTGAGTTTAGAAGGATTCAGCATAAAGCAATAAAGACCCAAGACTTGATTTTCCCATTGGGTTCACCAACAAGAATTAGAAACACACTTTCATGAATGTATTGTAACTTTCCCTTTCGTAGGAATGTGCATTACAATAGTCCAGTATGTTGTCCCTTTTGTCATATTCCTAGTTCCGGATGTACGTATAAATCAATGATACATTGTGGAATTAATGTTTAATATCTTCAATTTTAATTAATTGTTGATTGAAGTTAAAATGAAACCAGCAGACATGAGCATGTTTAGTAGAGAAACTTTGAAAGACCAATAATCTTTGAGTTAATGACATAAAATTTTGATACTACAAGGCATGGAATGAACAATTTTGTTATAAAAGTAAAAGACAAAGAAAGATTTACAAGTTAGATTCCTAAAGATGCTGCCATTCATAGTTGTACGCAGTGAAGGTCCTTTTTCATTAGATCTTTACATGATTTTTGCTTTCTTATTAAATTGAAAGTTTAAATTGTGGGGCTGGAGTGGTGGCTCAGTTAGAATGCTTTCCTGCTTCAAACCCCAGCACCACATACACAATTAAGGGTCAGAAAAACTAAAGTCAGATGAAAAAAATAAATAAACCTGATTCTCTCTCTCTCTCTCTTAAAAATAAAAAAATTATATACAACTAAGTGTAGGAGCAACAAAAGCCACATGAAAAACTGAATAAAATTGATTCTATCTCTTTCTCACACTGTCCCTCTCTCTTTAAAAAATAAAAAAGTTTAAATCATAATTTGTTTATAAGTAAAATTGAAGTAGTACCACCATGACCAAATGAAAATGTTCCTCTAATTCTGAGGTTTGGCAAGAGACCTCACCATGTACTTGAATTCAGCTTTTCTCATCGTTGTAGATGGAATGTTCGTGTCCCTCAAGGTTCATGTGTGGAAACCCTACACCTGATGTAGTAGTATTAGGAGGTGGGACTTTGGGGAGCTAATTTGAATTAGATGAGGTCATATGGGCTTGGTGCCCATCTGGGTACTCATGAATGGGATTATGAGAGTCAGGAGGGAGCTGATTAGACAGCAGGTTTCTTTCATTAAATAGACCCCAGACAGCCACTCAGACAAGATGCCATGTGCACAAGGCTATCCTCGGTGCAGAGCTATATTCTTCTCCATCGTTTCCTTTGGCATTCCAGTTGGGGTCCATGTCTCTTGAGTGAAACTTTACTGCAGTTAATAAAAAAGCACTCCCAAGAACATCCTCCTCCAGTTTCTCTTAATTTCCCCCAACTTTTGTCATCTTACAATAAGCCTTTCAAAATACAGTAGGGACCAATGAACCAAGGAAGGAGCGTGAAATTTCCAGCCATTAAGATCTTCTTCTTTGCCACCTCCCACCTAACCAGTTCTGCCAGGTTAGTTGTACATGCTCAGTTCTCCTGCTTGCTGCAACTTATTTATGATTCTAATTTTAAGACCAGTTGCAGGTAACAACAAACTTCAAAATAACAGAGGCTTAACCCAAAGGTGAGATGTATTTATCTCTCAGGCAGAGGAAGGTGGGCTATTTTGCCACCCTACAGTGTGGACACAGGGGCTTCTGTGTGTTATTACTCTGTTGTGCTAGGTCTCAACCCTGTTGTATTATCCACCTTTCCATCACTGTGACAAAATACTGAGATAAATCAACTTACAAAGAGGAAAGATATATTTTGGTTCATGGTTCCAGAGCTTTCTTCAATCCATGATCACGTGGTCTGTTGCTTTAGGGCCTGCGGCAGCCTGGTGCATCAAAGTGGTCGTAGATACAGCTTAAACCTTATGGCAGCCAGAAAGTAAAAAAAAGAAAGGAAGTGCCCTCCTCTGAGGGCACACCCCCGGTCACTTAACTTCCTCCCAGTAGGCCCCACCTCATAAAGGGTTCACCTCCCAGTAATGCCACAGGAGGGGACCAAGCCTTCAACACATGGACCTTTTGGGGGCAATTCAGACCCTAACTATAGCACCTGTGGTTCATCATGGTGTCATCTGCATTACATACAAAAGCTTGGAGAAAGGGACAATGGAAGAAAGGCCCAAACAGCACATGCCAACTATTTCTGAAAGACTGGAGCTAGGAGATGTATCACTTTTATCTACATCTCTGTGCTCAGAATTTCATCAGGTGGCTGTACCAAGGAAAGCAGTAAATATAACTCATTTGGGGTGTCATGCACCCAGAAAACAACCTTTTATTACTGAAGAATGGGGAAATGGATACTGGAATCAACTATAATCTACCACAGAAACATCTCCAAATATAACATTAGGCAAGAAATGCAAGTTGTAGAATAATTTGTATAACGATTCATTAGGAGTTTTCATTTTTTTTACTCTAAATATTTCCAAATGTTTTTTTTTTTTTTACTTTTTTTTTCTTATTCATTCAACATAGTCTTACAAATAGGAGGGAATTGTTGCCACACAATCATGAACACATGCATAATGACAAAACAAGTCAAGGCTGATGCCAGTTCATGTCTCTCCCCTTTGCATTCCCCATGATCCCAGGTTTCCCTTCTTTACCCCCGTGTTGGTTGGGCTTCTCATGGAAGGTGAAGGTTCCCCACTGGGTTGATAACCCCCCTACTCACCCCCTCCAGCTGCCTTGATATCCCTCTTATTCCCCCCACTGCCCCTCCCTTCATTCCCCAGCATCATAGGCAAGTTCCAAATGGTTTTAATTTTCATTCTGAGAGTTTTAACTTAAAATTCAGAGAAATAGAGACACCATAGTTCTCCACATAAAAGAATTGTCAATATAGCAGCTTAATGGCTGCACACTGGCTGTTCCAGAAGCTTCTGACAGCTCTCAGCAGCAGGTCGTCCTAAGCGAACTCCTTGATCACCCTGACTCTCAGTTTCTTCCTACACAAACAATATCCATCTTGCAGGGTTGATGTGGGGAATGTTTGAAATAAGGATTGTAAGGTATTTAGTGTTCATCTCTCTTTTACTTACTGATTTTTTTATTGTTTTACAATACATATACTGTATATGTATAATGAAAATACACACATAGTCAAAAATTTTTAAGGTACCCAGTATATATCAAGGATATGTGCTATCATTTTGAAATTAATGGACAACAACTGATCAAGGCACCAATGGTTAATTGAAGATAAGAGAAGGCCTTATTGAGACAGCTGGCTTATTACAGACCAAAAGGAAAAAAAAGAATGAAAGAAAGCCCTATCATGGAAATAAGTAATATGAATAAAAGAGTCATTGGAATATCTCAAGGCAATGAGCTAGTGGAGGTGGCCTCTTTCTTACAAACCATGTTTGAAACCACATGTGTTTTGAAGTAGGATGAATTGCCTGATTAAACGAAGCTTTTGATCCCAGCATAATTAATGCTCAAATGAGTGTTGTTATCTTAGACCTGGAGAATGGCAGCTCCAACCCTGGAAGTTTGCCAAGGTGACTTGGTATCATAGGCACTTGGCTGGAGGTACAGTTGAGTCATATCTCATACAAAGGGCAAGGTAAATTGGTAACTGCATGATATCTTGAAATTCCATTCAGTCACTTGTGGAGCACTGCAAATGTGTGTGTGAGGAGAAGGGAATGAGTTAGTAGACCTAATTATTGGTTCCAATTTTTCATCCATTCTGCATGCACACCCTTACCATAGTCTCAACATGGAGAATGTACTTCTCTGCCCCTTGGCTTTGAGTTTGACAGTGCAAGTCGCTCTGGCTAATGAAATATTGACCAAAATGACTCTGGCAGTTCCAAATCTTGAGCAATCTATGAGTTTCCGTTTGCCCTTTCGCACCTCTGTTATCAGCACAGGAAGCAACTGATCTAGCCAGTTCCCCTAGCAGCGGCTGGGGAGTATACTGAGCAGAAGCGCCCAGCTGATCCTCAGTGGGAAGCAGAGAAGTAGCTACTGACCAGCAAACTCATGAGGGAAGAATCAAAGCCCATTGTTGTATGCCACTGAGATGTTTGTAATTCTTTGCAAGACAGTGTTATTGTGACAAAAGCTAATTATGACATTAATCTTATATGTAGTTATTAATATACAGTGATACAGTGCTAAAAGTATTTGTTAAAGAGCATAATAAAATAAATTAATTAATTGAAAAGAAAATTTAAGTATTTTAACTTACTCTTAGATTCAGGAGTAGATGCTCACAGAAAAGAGGCATGATACCCACTAGTGATATGTTTTACCAGGAGCTTTAGGATATGTCAGAAACAGAAAGAAAAATGTTTTGGATACAAAATGAATTTAGAAATTAACACCTGTTTTACTCATATTTTTCACTCCTGTGACCAAAAGACCTGACGAGAACAATTAGAGGAGGAAAAGTTTGTTTGGCGGCTCATGGTTTCAGAGGTCTCAGTTCAGAAGATCTGCTCCATTCCTTACTGCTCCAGGTAAGGCAGGACATCATGGCAGAAGAGTGTGGCAGAAAAAAGTAGCTCAGGACACCAGGAAGTACAGAGAGAAAGAGACTTCTTCTCTTCTCACCAAAGACAAAATATATACCCCAATGGTATGCCCCGCACCAATGACCCACCTCCTCCAACCATACCCTACTCCCCTGGTGTTACCACCCAATTAATTCCTATCAGAGAATTAATGCATTGATTGGGTTAAGGCTCTCATAACCCAATCATTTCACTTCTAAGCCTTCTTGTGTTGTGTCACACATGAGTTTATGGGGGACACTTCACATCCAAACCATGAAACCACCATTGAATGCAGTATCTACAAAATGAAACTCTATGTCAAGTATTCAACAGGAATTCAGGTTAGTTCTTTCAAATTTTTTAAAAATATTAAGGAGTTGAGTTATTGTACAGTCATAAATTAATGTGAAGAAGCAATATGATACACATTTTTTCTTAAACCAGAATTACCCTCACATGGCCCACACCCTTGTCTCTTGATTCTTCTATATTTCACCCCTACAAGTGATATAAATGCCTAGATTGTGAATTTTTCAGAATTAAATGATTGCATAAATATTATTTGGATTCTCAGGGGGGTAAAGAGTGTGCTCCCTTGTTGATTTCAAATTGTTTTGAATGTGGAATATGGAACCCTGCAGTACATTCCACTGAAGAAGACTCAGCCATCAATAGACATCCTTGTGCTTGGAGTCCTTAAAGCAGCCTGAAAGGAAACCACAACTAATTGATGGAATTGATTCAACCACCCCATTCTGTGCCCACTTATTAGCATTGAAAATCCTCACTGCCCCTCTTTCTAAGTCATGTTCTCTTTCTCACATACATGTGTGCACTCACACACAGGCACACACATACATCAAACATGCGTTACTGAATTCAGAGACGAAGAGAAGCCGCTGTGATTTTCAATCCTTCCACAAGCTTATGAAGAAGATCAATCTTTCCCAAGAGGCATTTTTCCCCTCTCTAGTGGAAGTGAAGTGGACAGCATGAGAAGATTCTGCACCAAGTCCTGGTTCAGCTACTTGCTGGACCTCGCCCTAGACCACACCGATGGGCTGGAGGGAAGGAGTGTTTCACTGCTGAGACTTCGTCCCACGAGCTGAGCCACGCAGCTTTATATTGGGAGCCAATTCTTCTAGCTTCCTAAACAGACTCTGTATGTACTTATCACAACATTTACATGGCTGTACTGGTTGGGGTATGAGCTCATATTTGAGATAATGCAAGAATGACCCCAGGTGAAATGATGAGATTATGAGAGTTGTGACCTAATCAGTGGATTCATCCATTGATGTGGATTAACTAGAAGGTAGCTATAGGTAGGTGGGGTGTGCCTGGAGGAGGTGGGTCCTTGGGGACATGCCTTCGGGGGGTTGTATTTTGTCCTGGTGAAAAGAGCTCTCTCTCTCTCTCTCTCTCTCTCTCCTGGTGCCTTGTCTTGAGCTGTTTTCCCCTACTGACCCCTTCTGCCTTAACATTCTGCCTCACCTCAGGCCCAGAGCTTGGGAGCCAGCTGACCATGAACTGAACCTCTGAAACTGTGCGCCAAAATAAACTTTTCCTCCTCTAAATCGTTCTTGTCAGATAATTTGGTCACCACAATGAAAAGCTGCCCAAAACAGTGTGGAAATCGCGTGTTTGCATTTTCATCTCGTCTAGAAGGCTGTGGCTTCTCTGAAGCAGGGTTTTCTCTTATTCTTCTCTGTGTCTGTCCTCAGTCTCTAGCACAGTGCTTGACACGTGATGTACACGAGGAAGTGTTATGAGCTGCCACTTGGCCTCAGTGTCCCCTTAGACAGCTGTGCGCAGCCAGGTGGAGGCTGTCAAAGCGGAGGCACTGATGTCCATTTGACACCCCACTCAGAACAACTCGATTCTTCTGAGAGTGAGCATTTGTTTGTTCCCTGAAGCACTGTGAAGCCAGGTGACACATGAGGTGATTTTCTGTTGCCTTTCTGTGGCCATTTTCAAAATGAGATTGTTCGCAGACTGCTTCAGTGCCCCTGAATGGAAACCCACCAAGACTGCTACTGTAATTGAAGTACAATTTTGGAAATCAAAATGAAAAGTCATGGCCCTTCTTAGGAAAAATAATCAGTCATTTTGACTGCTTTAGTGGTACACGTTCCATTTCAGGAACCGGGAAAAATTCTGATAAATTTGACTTTTCAAAGCAGAAAAAGAGCTATCTCACAATAATAGACATAACAAGAATAAATTAAGAGAGTTGTTTTTATTGTTTTTTCAACCTGCTTTGGAAAAATGCATTTTGACAGCTCTGATAATCTAGAGGCAACCTTCAGCCACTCAAGAATTATATGGTGATTCATGTCACTAGCAAACCATCTTTATGTGCCCCACGACATGGAATCAGTGTCATCGATATGATAAAGTTCCTCAAAACAACAGAGAAATTATAGGCTACGCGGTCCAAAGTACATTCATCAGTATGTTGTGTGTCATCTGACTTATAACGGTTACCAATATTTATAATAGGATATACTGTTGAACACAATGAAGCTTGAAAGGGCTCATTAACTCTAAATTTGATTCAGTATCTGCATTTCTTTTCATTTACAGACTCATGATTCCGTGGTTCAGTAACATTAGCTTAATTATGTAAGCAGTGAACCATCCCTAAATCTAAAATCATGTTTAGTTTAGTACAAGATAAATATTAATGTTGGGATTGTTATTACTGTATTGCTTTTTCTGGACAAATTCATCCATTTTCTTTATCTTTCTTCATGGTATTTTTAGGCTGTTGCACACATTGGAAATTGTGGAGTCATCATTGTGGGAGGTGAAGACCTTTGAAGTCACAGAGATCAGAAAAATACTTTCAATGACTCATGACTATCATAGGCTAAATCATTTTCATGAAGGTACCAGAACTATAATTAACTTTATAAATGTCAAAAAATGAGTGGCACATAGTGCAAAGAAATAAAGAGAAGACCTAAAAGGTAAAAATGAGTGAAAGAATAAATAATCAGAGTTAAATTTAATAGCATAGGCTCAAACCTGAACAGATCACTTAAAGGAAAATGAATTCGATGTCAGATACTCACCTTCAAAATTAAACATTTTTACTTTGATTCTTGGGCTTTTTCCTACTACTCAGCATGAGTATTTGTTTCTCCTTCTTAAACAAGTTAGTCTGAATCCTTGCCAAATTATAGACATTAAATGTATCTATGAAGTGATAATTTATTGATAAACTAATTTCTTTTTGTATGTTTTTTCATAAGTTGACACATATTTGGTTTATGTACAAAGTCTTACAATTCTTCTTTGCAAGGACATCTTCTACAAAGTTATATATTTTTAAATTTCTACAAATCTACAAGCACGACACGTGGGATAAGATTCATCAGAATTCAAAACAGCATTTCCCAGGTAATGCAGATTTCTAATTCCTTCAGTCATTTGCTTCCAACTTATGGAAAGCTTCATTTCCATTCTTGGTCATGTAGCCATTGATGTGTTTTAGCCAGACAATTTTGATAGCTTTCAGATTTCCTTCCTTTTCTTATAGCCTATTAATAATGTGTCTAATGGCTGTAGAACAGTGATTTTTTGAATTTCAGCATGGACCAGCATGTCATGGAGGACTTGGGAAAAGCGACTGCTGGGCCAGCTCAGCAGGTCTAGTGTGGGACCTGATCATCTGCATTTCTAATAGGATGCCAGGTGACCCTGAAGCTGGTGCTTTGGGACTGGGCTGCTAGATCACAGCTATGGAATATTTGTAAACAAGGGTGCTATACAACCAAGGACTCCCGTAAAATTGTCACAATGTCACAGTCTTTGCAGATTTTGACAGATGAAAGTAGTTGAGGAGTTAAAGAAAATAGCAACTGGCGTTGGACTATAGTTGCAATGTCAAGTGAACAAATCAGAAATAAAGAGTTGAAGGAATCTTAAAATTCAAAAGACTCCAAAACATTGAGGGGCTTTAGGATTTCCTAGATTTCCATTAGAGCCACCTGTGATGTTGACGCCTTCAAATGCTCACCTTAGTCTCTAGTAACCTTTCAAAGTCATTTTATTCGGCTTTGAGCTGATATTTCTAGAGCTCCATTCTAGAAGGTCACATTCTTTTACTGGACTTGTTTATTTTTCTCTTTATTTTCTGGGGATCCTCAAAAATAATCAGAAAACCTCTTGTCCCTGGGCTGATGATGTTCTCTCCAGCTGAGGGCAACTTTTCTGGAATAATCTGTGGTCAAATCCCTGTGAGTCATTCTGCCCTCATATTCTATATCCCTTCTCAAACTTTTGGAACAAAATGTTTTGAAAAATTTTTAAAAAGAAATAAAAGAATGGAGTCTGGATAATTTTATCTTTTTTGCTCTCTCTTAGAAAGTAGAAGGAGGTTATCTGTTCAGAGATACAGAAAGATCATATTTTTCCTTGGAAGAGTATAAACAATGGCTTACACCATGGGTCACAACATTAGAAACTGAATACAAGCAAAATGCCCATGGAGGTGGCTTCCACCCGGAGGCTGTGCTTCCTACTGGTGTGTTATCCAAAGTCAGCCCTAAATGGTAAGATAATGTGGAGTGAGCACCCCATTTTTTACCACTCTTGGCCCAGAAATAACATGCATCAACCCAAGACCATTGGCAGCACCAGTCACATGATCTTGACTAAACTGCAAAGGACAGGAAATGTCAGCAGAGGGTCCTGGTGACTTACCACACAGTGAATGAGTGTGCCTTTGGGGAAGGAAGCACTATGGCAAAGATGGTAATAATAATAATGATATGTGTGTATCTATATAGATAGATATACATACATTTATATGCACACATATACATATGAATCTAAATTTTGAACTTTACAGATGAAATCTTTTTATTACCCTCTTCCCCAAATGCCAAAATATAGATTATGAAGGAAGAAAAAATAACAGAAAGTCATTGACAAATAATTTGGTTCTCTCAATTCATTTCATTTTATCTTGATACTCTGTAATGTATATATTTTGTTTGGCATCATAGAAGTTGAGAACAATTTAACTATAAAAATAACCCATAGATGATGTTTTAGTCAGCTTTTTTGTCACTGTGGCCAAAAAAACTGACAAGAACAGTTAGAAGTGGAAACTCATTCGGTGTTCATGATTTTAGAGGTTCAATCTGCCAGCCAACTCCACAGCTCCGGGCCTGGGGTTGGGCAGAACATCATGGTGAAAGGTCATAAAAGACAAAGCAGCTCAGGACATGGCACCAGGAAGCAGAGAGCTCTGCTACCAGTGACAAAATATAAACCCAATGCCCACCTCCTCCAGCCACACTCTGCTTGCCTACAGTTACCATTCAGTTAATCCATGTCAGGAGATTCAGCCACCAGTTGGGTCACACCTCTCATGACGTAATCGGTTCAGCTCTGAAAGTTCCTGCATTGTCTCATACATGAGTTTTGGGGGACACCACTTTTCTATGCCGTAACAGATGGATTTAAAGAATGGATTTTAATGATAAGAGTGTGTCATGTACATACTTTGCAGGTATGAATTTATTGAGTTTTCACAACAATCCCTTGATATGGGTATATTGTCATACAGATGTGAAAACGGTGGTACAGAAATATGCAATAATATGATATACAGGATCTTAAGATCATATAGATGAAGATAATAATGCCACATAGAAGATGCATTTTCAGTCACTATTAAAAGCTGCCTAAATCCAGTGAAATACACTAATATGGGATTAGAGTCTCACCTGTCTGTAAATGAAATATGAAGAAACCATTATCTATATAAAAAGGCAAGATTTAAGCTTCTCTATATACCATTGCACTAGGACCTTGCTAAGCAAAACAGTGGCCGGCATGGACAGCCAGAGGAAGGCCTGTATGTGGCCTGTTCCCTCTTAGGACGTCCCATCTGAAGAGCCCTTGATCACCGGGGGTTCTCTTTTCCCATTAGAATTGAAAGTCAGCAAGTCATCTGCTAAGTTGGAAAAACAATTCACAAAAGATAGATACTACTATTTTCCAAATCGTATCCTTATATCCCACTCCATCTTAATAGGTGCTACATGAAAATAAAAATCAGTAAATGAGAAGGAGATTGTGGTCTAAAACAGGAGTCAGCAAACTAGCCCAGGGACCAAATCTGGTCCCTTATCTATATAGATGGGATTATGAGCTGCATACAAATGTCATATGGTGACACATTTTAAGATTTTTAAAAGGTTTGGAGGAAAATCAAAAGGAGACTATTATTTCATGACATGAAAATTAAGAAATGCAAATTCCTATGTTCATATACAAAGTGCAGCTGGAACACGGTCAGCCTCACTGCTTGCATGTTGTCCATAGTGACTTTTGGGCTTCAGTGGCAAATTTGAGTCATTTCGACAGAGGCTCTGGATAACCCACAAAGCCTGAAATATTTCCTTATCAGGTCCTTTATAGAAATGTGTGAACCTCTGCTCAAAAGGTTTGGAAAAATCTTGTTAAGCAAAGTAACACCAACTTTTCCCTTGTTGAACTTCTGCCTCTCCATTTAAAATGCAAATAGGGCTTCGAAGCTCCTCTCGGGAGTGTAGCTTGCAACATTTTCTAAATTATCTTGACTTCTTTTTATGGAATGTTTTATGCCATACATATTTTGAAAAACACCAAATCAAGACATGCCATTCTGCACCACTGGCCCCAAAGAAGGAATGTAAACTTAACAAAAGGAATGAAGAGCTAATGATGAAATTTCAGATTATCTGTGAATGAATTGGGTAGATGGTCAGTTTAAAAAAAAAAGTGTTTGAGTTACAGATGTCTCTCATTATACCCACAGGAAATATAGAGAGTTCCTTTTTGTGAATATAACAAGGGAGCAAGATACTTTTAAGGAAAAAACGTTATCTATAATAACAGATAATTGAATAATAGATAATTAAATACTCCTACCATCTTAATATTGTAAAAAAAGTAGTAATGATAAATAGGCAAAATGTCACTGAAAAATAAAAGGTCTATTTCAGTGTAACAGAATGTTTGTAAATGTTAGTGCTAAATCCACTAAGGATGAGCTTTTGACAGTTACAATTTCTGAAACCATGGGAAATAAGTCAATGTTACATAACAACTACCACCATCAATTTTCTTCAAATTTTAAAACAGGATCAGGTTGGTCCTTTTGGAGGGGAAAAAAAAAAAAAGTAATTCTCCTTTTGTGAAATAATAGTGACCTCCAGTGGCTGCTTTATCCTAGTGTTCCACGTTTTCACAACAACTCCTGAAAAAAGATCACAGAAATGATACACACATTCCCAAATTTTAAATGCTAATCTATTTACTTAACAAATACGCATGCAGCATTTATTACATTGTCAGCACAATTCTGGGCGATAGGAGGGGAGAATGCAAAGAACATTAGGTGAGGAGTCAGCAGTCCATAACACTGAGGAAAGTGCCATCTCCTAAGAGCTATTTGATTGTGGACAAGACAGTTTTTACCTACATGAGCCCCGGCCACCCCACAGCCCTTCCCTGAATAACAGCGGGGCTGTGTACAGAAGCCCTCTTACTACCATAACGCACATTGCAAATAGGAGATGGTAACGTGTTATCACGTAGAGTTCCTGCCTTAGAGTTCTTGAAACGTGGATCCAAAAGTCAAGACATAAGGCAAGGAATTCAGCCCAATAAGAGAAGCAGAGCGCCTTCTGGAAGCTAAACTATAAAGTCAACTCCAAGTGGAATGGGGAAGAGAAATGTAAAACTCCCCTCCACCGTGGTGCATTCAGCAAGGCAGGATTCACTGCCCCATCCTCCCCACTTCAACTTCCCATGTTCTGTGAATCGATAGTCACTGAGTCAAGCATAATTTTCCTCCCCTTCTCCGTGATGGAATTTGGTCAGGGTTGTAGGACCCAATCCAGGCCAGTGGGATCTGAATCTGTCTTGGGGGAAGTGGTGTGGATGGCTGTAATAGGAATGGTTTTTCTTGCTGCTTAAAAAAAAGTCTTAATGATGTTCATAGCAGCTTAATTTACAATAGCTAAATTATGGAAACAACCCAGATGTTCCTCACTGGATGAATGGATCCAAAAACTGTGGTACATATATACCATGGAGTTCTACTCAGCAATTAGAAATAATGATGTTGCAGCCTTTGAAGGTAAATGGATGGCTATGGAAGAAATCATGCTGAGTGAAATCAGCACAACCCAGAGAACCAAGGGATGAATGTCTTCACTCATCTGTGGAGGCTGGAGCTAGACCCTGGCCATTGAGAAAGGAGCTCTAGTATCAGGTTTTAAATCCAGATAAGGTGTAATGTCATACAACCTAAGGTAGAGATGTTTTGGGAAGGAGGGAGTGGGAGGGATAAGGTGGGTAACTGTTGCCACTCTCTGAGGTCTCTTTGTGTTGGAATGCCTGGACCTTGATTGATTTCTTTCTTTTAATCGTCTATGGCAGGCTGGAGCAGTGGCTCAGTGGTTTTGGCACTTGCCTGGCATGCCAGAGTACCCTGGTTCAAACCCCAGCACCATGTGTACATCGAAGTGTCAGAGCAGCAGAAGTCATATGAAAAACGATTAAAATTGATTCTCTTTCTGTCTCTCTCTCTCTCATTGTCCCTCTGTCTTAAAAAAAAAATCATCTATGGCAAAAAAAAAAATCCATATTCTGTACCCCATACATGGAGCAGCAGGAATTTAATCAATAGAGGAATGTTTGTGAAGGAGAATGTGTAAGTCATATATCTGAGTTTGGGGAAGGGTGACACCTCTCAGCATTTATTTCGGTCAAGAGACAGACAGGTTGTATCTCCTGGCCCTGTGTGCCAAGCATGAAGGTTGTTACCTCTAGACAACTTCAGGATTACTGGAGAATTAAATGAGATGTTCTGCTCAAAACGCAGGTTGGTGTGGATAATGGTTGCCCTCTTTTCATCATCACTACCAGCTACATACGTTCCTGCTTCAGACCTTTTGGAGACGCCTTGTCAAGACAAGCCTTCTCTAAATTAGATTCAGCTGTTAATTTATGGCCCCTTTGCACTCGAATCTGTGGTCTGCATTTTAAGTGCGGCTGCTTGTTTTCAGGTATGGTGTGCGAGGACACTGTCTCCCTCCCCAAATACGCACTAGGATGGCAAGGAGGTCAGCCGAAGGGGAAGCTTTGTTGGTGAGTGCGTGGGTCTCTGACTCTTCTCAACCCTTCTCAGCCACCTAGTACTTAGCTGACTGATCTTAACACAGTCATTATCCAGTATAGAAGGCAGGCAGGACTGCTTGCCTAACAACCCTACCAACATAGTGTGCAGGCAAGCTAAGGAAGGACACAGTGACCTCCCTTTTTATTATGCAGGCTTTTGAAGTTCCTCTTTAGCTTTATAAAAGCCAGTTCCTCTCCCCAGAGGGGGAGTATTTGGCTACTTATGTGGGAAGAACTTAAGTTGGAATTTGGCCAAAGAACTGATAGCACTATCAACCGGACACAGAGTCTTTCTGCTTTATGTCAACTATCAAGCAGAGAACCCCTGTCACATACTCTCTGGACATTGCTGAAATGACTCACTTAAGAGCAAAGACTGAGTGCTGTTCACCATCCTGGAACCATTCTAAGCACTTTCATACGTGTGTACCAACTGAATTCAGCAAACTGACGAGGTAGGTACAATGATTCTCTGTGTTACACATGAGAAAAGTGAGGCCCAGAAATTTTCCCCAAAGCAGACCAACAGAAGGTGGCAGATCTGGAGTCTGACCTCAGCAGTATGACCCGGAAGCACCACTCTCAACCGTGTTCCATGGTGGTGCTCGTTGGTGCGCACCTCCCCTGATTCATGACTGACCTACTCATTAGGCATACATGAGCACCTACTGAATACAAACAGAAGGGTTTCAAAGACAAATTAGATACCATCTCTGCTCTGTGTGACCTCAATATCTAATTGGGAAACCAATATAGAAATAGGTAATGGAGATCCAGTAACCCTCTGGGCCATTTTAAACCCACTAAAACATCCACCCACTTACTTCCCTCTTTCGATTTAGACATGTAAGTTTTCTCTGAAGAGTCTTCCATTATTGCATTACCATATGTATTAGTTTATAAAGGCTGCTATAACAAAGCGCCACAGGCCAGGTGACTTAAACAACAGGACTTTATTTTCTCCGTTCTGGGTCCTAAAAATCCAAGATCAAGGGTCAACAGAGTTGGTTTCTTCTGAGTCCTCTCCCCCTGGCATGCAGATGGCCAAAGTCTCCCCCTGTCTTCACACGGCCTTCCCTCTGCATCTGTCTGTTCAAATTTCCTCTTCTTATGAGGTCATTGGTCACGTTGGATTAGGTGCCACCCTAATGACCTCATATTAACTTAATTACCTCTTTAAAGATGCTTTCTCCAAATGCAGGAACATTCTGAGGCACCAGGGCTAAGGGCTTTAGTATATGAATTTGGCGGGAGGGAGGGACACAATTCGGTCCATAATACTGTATTAATTTCCCTCCCCACTGGCTTCTCCTAAAAGTATTTTGACATCTTTAATGACTATAGCCCCAGCACTTGAAGACTTAAAAACCTTTCTTGGCTTGAGGCAGGAGAACAAGAACATAATTGTGTATATTGTAAGCAAAGTGTACAATTAAGATACTATGAATGTTTCCTAGGGATATACTTTTGGTTATTCAAAAACGCTGCCTGTAATTGTTTTCAGGCTAATTTAATATTCTCATCTTGAAATGTCACATGTATGAGAAACATGAAGTTTATCTAACAAAAAAATAGGTTGAACTCCCCATTTTTATCCTCCAGCAGTGATTAGCATGTGTCAAACATCTTCTGGGGCAGGATATAATTAAAAATGAGTCTTATGAATGGGGATAAAGTAAATAAAAGTGTTTGGAAGATCTCATTGCATAATTCACAGTAAAAGTCCTTATTTGCTTCAGTGAAATTAAGGACCACACTCTGTGAATAATTTTCACTTTCTTCGAGGAAGTGAATAATAAACTAAAATAAGAAGAAGGAGCAAATAAATGAATGGTGCTTTGTGATTTATAATACATTACATTAAAGCAACAAAATCATGTCATAGACCAAAAAGAAATTTAAAATTCCATATTCACTTTTTCAAGAGGGTAGAAGATCCCCTCCCAATAATTAATTGTACACTTGGACTGAAATTTTAAGCTGGAATAGTAAATAAATTTTCTAAAAGAATTCTATCGTGGGAATACATTTGCCTTCCTTGGGGAATTTTAAATTTGTAAATACAAATGTTATAAAGATGAAGAACATCATTTCCTTGCCCATTAAATTATATAGCTATGTTCATCTCAAAACTTCATAATTTTGAAAAGTAACGTAGATGTTCTCTGTTTATATAACTGAACAAAGTTCCAGCGTGGGTGTTAAGTCCACCATCAGATATACACACAAAGTACCTACATTCTTTAAGTGTATTTAATCATGGTAATGTTTCACCCACAGAAGAGTCCCTCAGACATAATATCATTCCCTAATAAAAATTTCACAGCTCCAAACTTCATATATATCTAATGATTGACAGCAGGATTTCCCAAATCACTTGAGAGGGATTAGCAGACTACATAGAATCCATTGTTACAATTAAACACATGACAATGTTTATCATTGTCACATCCACATTTTTTGGTCATCAATGAAAGGTTTGTAAAATCTAAGCAAACAAACAAAACCAAAAAAACAGTAAAGGTAGCCCTGCATCATGAATTTTTCTGATAATTAAACATTTCCCAACAATAGATATCTGTTAAATCAATTAGAACAGCTTTTCCATCTGACTGAAATTTTAAGCTGGCATAGTAAATAAATTCTCTATTAAGAATTTTATCATGGGAATACATTTGCCTTCCTTGGGGAATTTTAAATTTGTAAATACAAATGTTACAAAGAACATCATTTCCATGCTCATAAAATCCAAAAACCCTGGTAGATAAGGAGCCACAGAACGAAAAAATCATAAACTCCATTAGAAAATATTTATTTCTTCCTAATTCCAATATTCCCTGCTTTCTGCTTCTTCCAGACTACTGTTGACCTTGCTAGAAGGGCAAGTAATGATTGTATGAACTTCTTTTATGAATTCTTATAGCTCCCAGTGTTGACTTACTTTTATATTATACTTAAATATATTATGTTATTACTTAAACATATTTAACCATGCATTTATTCTTATAATGCTTATATGACTGTGAAAACCAAACTTATTTGCAAATCAAATATTGCCAAAATATAATTTAATATACTTGATTTGCTAATTCACTCCAGAATTGTTTATTGAGTATGTACTGTATTCCAGGAGCTAATGCAGATGCTGGCATTACAGTAGTAAAAAGAAAGTTCCTGCCCTCAGAATTCACATTCTATGGGGTGGGAGCAAGAGAGACACAGAGACAGGGAGGAAAGGAGAGAGAGAGGAGAGAGTGGGGAAGGAGGAGAGAACACATACAGCATACATACCACAGAACTATATATTATGCTAAATGGAAACCAGGAGGGGGAAAATAATAAAGGAAAGTAAGTAAGGAATGTAAGAGGGGAGAGTGTGCATTTTTAACAGAGTAATGGGGAAATAAGGATTAGATGAAAATTTTAAAGGAGGTACTACAGTTTAGATACTAGGTGTCCCCAAAAAACTCATGTGTGCAATAGTGCAAGAAAGCTCAGAGGTGAAATGATTCGGTTCTGAGAGCCTTGAACAATCAGTGAATTAATCCCCCGATTGGGATTAGCTGGGTGGTAACTGGAGGCAGGTAGGCTTGGCTGGAGGAGGTGGTTCATTGGTGGTATAGCTTTGGGGTATACATTTGGTGACTGAGTTTAAGTTCTCTCTGCCATGATGTTCAGCCTCACCTTAAGCCCCAAGGAATGGAGCCTTCTGTATACGGACTGAAACCTCTGAAACCAGGAGCCCCCAAATAAACTTTTCCTCCTTAAAATTGTTCTTGTCGGGTCTTCTAGTCACAGCCGCTGACTAAAACAGAGGGGAGGGGGTAAGCCATGAAGATAGCTTGGGGAACCACTTTCAGCTGGAACAGCTACGGAAGAGGCCCAGCATCAGAACAAACGTGGTATCTCCAAGGAACAGCAGGGAGACCCTTGTGGCTGGGGTGGGGAGAGCAAAAACGATGTTACAGGGCAAACTGGGGAAGGAGATGTAGGGATGTTAAGTGCAGAACCAGCTCATGGAGGCCAGTAAAGGCCATTTTTGAAACATTGGCTCTCAGCTGAGGGAGCAGTAATGACACTGGAGGAGACTGAGCAAAGGAGTGGCTTTATCTCATTTGTGTGCTGTCACGATTAAAGGGGGTCAGGAGAGAATGAAGGACCAGGTCAGACATCTATTACGACAATCTGGGGGGGCAGATGGTAGTGACTCAGACCACAGTGGAAGCAGCAAAGCTGGTGAGAACACAGTGCATTTGCTGAGATATTAGACACAAGTAGGGGGAACATGGGGAGTCAAAGGAGATACCAAGGTTTTTGCCCTGAGCCACTGAAAGGACAGGGTGGCTGTTAACCTGATGACACTTTGCTGAAACCAAAAGGCTACTGGCAGTATGATCGTGGCACTAACATGCAGTTCTTAGGAATTCTGTGATGTAAGGATTTAATTATTCTACCAATTATTTTACCTATGAGAACCATTGCAAAACTTAATTAGTAAATGATGCTATGATTTAATGTGACCTCTGCTGTAGTTTGGATCTGAAACATTCTCCAAAGACCCGTGTGTTAAAGGATTGATTACCAACTTGGTGCTATTAGGAGGCAATAGAACCTTTAAAAGGTGAGATCTACTGAGATCATTGAGGTGTTTCCTCAAAGGGGATTGTGAGACCCTGATCTCTCTAGCTTCCTGACTGCGCTGAGCAGTATTGCCACTATACAGCCTAAAAACAACTGGTCTACCTAATCATGGACTTGAACCTCTAAAACTTAAACCCAAATAACTCTTTGTGCTTTATAATTTTATTATCTTGGGTATTTAGTATAGCAACTAAAAGCTTACTAATACAACCTCTATATAGTGATAATTCATCAATTATATATTTTTTCTTCTCATTTTTTTACCTTTAGACCAAAACAACTACCTAGGATTAAACAGCATGAAGGCAATCAGAAACATAGATGTAACATAAGGACCCTGAAACTGTATCAGGGGATTCTTACAAGGAGACTCATTACCCAATCAGTACCAAACATGCTTATGTGTAATTTTAAGATAATCTTTGAGACAAAAAAATTTATTGGTTCTTTTTGAGATACACATGACATTAGAATATACCATGGCATGATTATAAAAACATGGAGTATAGCCTTTTCAAATTCAGTTCTCAGTACTTTGCCCTTCCTCTTCTTCCTCCCTCCCCAGTTTTTTTAGTTATACATGACAATAGAATGTACAATGAGATAATTATGAAAGTATGTAGTGTATGTACTCCCATTTCAGTCTTCAGTATTGCCCCTTCCCCCCTTCCTCCAACTCCCTGTTCTTTCTAGATATACATGATAATATAGTAACCAATGATATAAAAGTATGGAGTATAACTTATTTCAATTCCATCCCCAATATTTTCCTCATCCCTCCCATTCTCTTCCCTTTACTCTACTGATATTTCTATTATTTACTAATAGTTTTTTATTTTTAATTGGTGACTTGTTGATGAACATGTTGATATGATTGACCAAAATATGTTCATATATGAACATAGGAAAGTTGAGTCTGATTCACTTCATGAACTTTCCCTATCTCATCCCTCCTTCCTCCATTTCCTTCCCTTTTATCTATTCCTCTGATCTTTTCCTTATTGTGGGTTAGCCTCTGTGTTTCAGAGAAAACATTCTACCTTTGACTTTTTGAACTGGCTTATTTCACTTAGCATGATAGCCTTGAGTTCTATCCATTTGCCTGCGAATGCCAACAAGTTATTCTTCTTTATGGCTGAGTCATGCTCCATTGTGTATAAATCACATTTTTAAAAATCCACTCACCTGTTGAAGGGCACCTTGGTTGGTTCCATAGCTTAGCTATTGTGAATTGGGCTGCTATAATCATTGATGTGGCTGCATCACTGTAGCATGCTGATTTTAGATCCTTTGGACAAATACCAAGGAGTGGGATAGCTGGGTCAAATGTTGGATCAGTCCCAGTTTTTTGAGCAATCTCCATACTGATTTCCAGAGTAGTTGTACCAATTTGCAGTCCTGCCAACAATGTGTAAGTGTACCTTTTCCCCACATCCTTGTCTACATTTATTGTTTGTATTCTTTTATATCATTTTTTTAAATTTTAGCATTTTTTAATTTGCATTTCTCTAATTGCTAGAGATGATGAAAATGTTTTTCATATCATTGTTGACCATTTGCATTTCTTCTTTTGAAAAGGGTCTGTTTAGTTCTTTTGGCCATTTATTGATTGAGTTATTTATGTTTTGGACTTTAAGTTTTTTGCATTCTTGAGACAAAAAATTAATTTCAGGAATCGTTTAATATCCTTAGGAACATTTACTTAATTATATGAATGCATGTCTCCTGCAGACATTTTTCCTCCTCAGGAAAACAGAGTCAAAACCTCTATTATTTAGACTCACAATGTGATGTAAATTAACAAATGACTTAGTCAACAGGGTGAACTCTATTTCTGATTCGTGAAACAAGTATCCATGCCTAAGTAATATGAATCAGTAGATTCAATTTTTGTTTGTTGGATCACATACTCTATTCGTGAGTCTTAGAAAGATTCAGTTGGTATAGTTATTGTCTCCTGCCTGGAGGGAAAGGTACCGATGGAATTGCTTGGTTATACCCCAGTGAAGAAGGCAGAGACAAGTGGGACATTGAACAGTTGGGAAACCTAGGCCCCACCCAAAGCAGTTGTGTGTGACACTATATCTGTCCTGACATAATGATACCCTGAGACATAACTTGACTCCTTGAATTCTCAACAAGATATAAAAGTCGGGAACCTGAACCATAGTAAAACCTGAGTGTTGGATCTTCCATGAGATACAGTCACCCAAGTAGGTCCTGACCCATCAGAGGCTTCTGTCCCGAGCAAATACACGAGCTGTACCACTGATCCAGTTGTCTTTTCGTTTTTGTCTCCACACTCAAAAATGAGATTTTCTTTTGGTAATACCCAGTTCTAAAGATTACTCCATGTAGTACAGCCATGCCAAATAAAGCAAGAATCAAATTAGGCTGTAAATCATTGTGTGGTCCACAGAAGTTATTCTGTGATAAAACGGCCAGCCACACTGTTCTCAGGAACACACACTTAACTCCTTGTTGGTCGGAAATGATCTGTGTGTATTTTAGTCTCACAGCCCGTTGGAGTTCTTTTTTAAAAAAAATTTGCCTTTGTAATAGCATTATTTTTTTTTATTTCTGTTTTCACTTTTAACTACGCTTCACAATAATCTTATCATTTTCTTGGTTTTTAAAAGTTTTAATCTTATTCATGTTAAGTAAAAATATTTCTAACTCAATTTGTATGTATTTTTTCATGGGCCAGTGTTTTCTTTCACTACCTTAATATTTTATAACTATTTAATTTCTACAGCTTTATTTGCCAGCAAAAAGCTTATATAACAGAATTTAGGGAAAGTTCAGGAAGTTATTTAGACAATTCTGAGCACTGACTGCTGAAACTGAGGTATTATAGTTATGATCTATGAATATTTTTAAAAATACTCATTTTTCATTTTTTAAATCAATTATCCAAATGGTTTTCATTCTGGCCACACATTAGAGCCCCCTAAGTTGTTTATGGCTATCATTTCTAGGTGCTGTGCTGCATACCTGTAATTCCAGCAGCTGGGGAGGCTAAGACAGGAGGATCCCAAGTTCAAAGGTCAGCCTCGGCATCTTTGCAAGGCCCTAGTAACTTAGCAAGACCCTGTCTCAAAATCTCAAAATAAAAAGGGCTGGGGATGTGGTTCAGTGATTATCACTCTAGGAATTCCACCCAGGGCCACTGAATCCAAATCTCTGCAAGTATTATACAAGAAAAACTACAAAACAAAACAAAAATCTTTCCCAGGTGATTCTTCTAACACATAGGAAGGACTATTGATTCTAAAGCTTGAGATCTGGGACTTAACGAAGTGCTTCAACTCTTCTGCTTCCTGCTGCCATCAACACGAGTAAATCTGCAAATCAGAAATGAAAATTAAGGGTACCATGACTAGAAACCTGAAAACTACCTAGATTTTACACCCTTACCTAGACTGATCAGATCCCTATACCTGAATTTGCATTTTCCAAAATTCCCAAGATGACTCCTATAGCAAGCAAGAGAGACAGATCCAAATTTTCACACTCATAGATGTGGTGTACACATGATTATATATATTATATCTCTGTTTTCTTATGGTGAGGATCTAGAAGTTGGTCCTTGCCAGTCATTTGCTTTAACAGCACAGGAACCGTTCCCACTATAAATCTTTACACATTTAAGGTTCTCATCTAAAGTCTGAGAAGTTGGTGTGATTGTAGAAGTGGTAGTAAGTTGCAGCAGTAGCAGCTAATATTTACTACTTGCTAGGAGGAAGTCGCCATCTTATTAACTTTTCATGGTGAATTTTAGTCTGTCTTATACACATTCCTATCATTTCCATTTTCTGTAATCCATAGAAATGCCTCTATTGAATTATCTGACAATACTTTCCTTTGAATTCAGTGAAGGTCAATGTGAAAATACCATCTGAACATGACTGTGCTTTTTGCAAAAACATAGTTAGACATTAATTATTATACTATAATGAATGTTGTAAATATATTGAAATCAGTTATAAGTAAAAAAATACCTAAAGGCAAATTTATTTTCATTCCTATAGGAAATGAACAAATGAATAAAATCCTACTTAAGACAATATGTTTCATTTTATGCCTAATTAGGACATGCTGACCAAATTCAGCCCTCAAGAACAAAAATTAATACGTTCTTATACTGGTCACATTTGTCTTTCTATTCCTTTTCATTGATATCATTTTTTCTCCTTTTAATTGACCTATTTTATATTTTGTTTGATTTTGTAAGCTTATCCTAATTGTGTTTCTGGAATAGGTACAACAAAATGTGAAGTCAGTGTCTCAAATGGCAAGATTGTATTTCAGTCTAGACCTTGAAATTGGACTTTGTGACTGACGAGTCCAGTTTGGAATTTGATGTTCATTAATGCTTTTAGGAGCAGGAATGCTCATGTACACCAGAAAATTTAGGTCTTTCATGGGCTCATTTAATGAAGCTGAGGATTTACCTTTTAAGAAGTTCACTTAAATTGCTGTGGAGGGTATTCATCTTGATGGGAGGGTTGGTGGACTGGAATAAGGCAGTAATGAAAAAGTAGAGAAGATAAGTTTGAAGTTTATTATGAAGGCTAATGGACCTGCTATTTGGGAGTGGGGCAGGAACCTTTAAGGGAAAGAGAGAAATCAAGGACTCCTAGCTTGAGAATCTGAGGGACAGTGGCTCCATTTACTATATTAGGAAGCCTAGGTTGGGAAGAAAATTCCATGCTTGACATTAATTTTGTGATACCTATAAGTCATCAACATAAATATACAAATGAAGAAATTAGTTAAGTGAGTCTGAGACTCAGAGAAAATAAATTCAGGAGTCATCAATTCAAAGATTATACCTAAAACTGGAAGAGATCACCTAACTAGAATTTAAAAGGAAGGTCAGAGGCCACAGCAAGCCTTAGGTGCAGAGCCCTAGGGAGCCCCAACATTTGCATGTCAGCATGAGGAGTCTAAGGAATAATACAAAGGGCAGAGACCATGGACTAGGATCAGCCTTAAGTTACTTTGTCAATATCCATATATCCATGAATGTGTAACAATGAGTCCCTCCAATATATAAGACTATGTTGAATGAATAAAAAAACAATAAAGGAGTAATATAAAGAAAATGAAGAGAAGATGGTGTGCCAAGCAGAAGGCCATGGTCAACCTAGTTGAGTGGTGCTAAGTGGCAACATAAGGTTAGAAGAGAATCATTCGCATTAGATTTGACAAAGCTGTGCTCATTAGTGACCAGAGAAATTTCAATGAAGGGTCTTAGTTCATTTTTCTGTTGGTACAACAAAATACCTGAGATGGGGTAATTTATGAAGAACAGAAGTTTGGCTCATGATTCTGGAGCCTGGACAGTCTGGGGGCCATGCCAGCATCTCTGCATCTACTTGAGTCTGCTCTGCAACTCGTGAGGACATTCTCGCAGCAGCATAACATGGAAGAGGGCATCATGTAGCAAGGTGGAGCAAGCATTCCGTCAGTTCTCTCTTCATCTTCTCATAAAGGCGCTTATGTCATTGTGGGGGTCCCCACCCTCGTGAGCTCATCTAATCCTAAATTACCTCCCAAAGCCCTTACCTCCAAATGCCATGAACATACGAATTTGGGGATTAAGTTTCCAACACATGAAGGGACATATTCAAACTGCAGCAGGGAAGAAGACAAAATATAGAGGGGTAGAGGATGGAAGAGAAGGACAACTACTCTACCAAACACTTTTGAAAAGTTTTGCTGTAACGATGGAAAAGAGTTGAGGCTGCAGCTGGAGAAGCAGGGCAAGGTTTGGGCATTTCTAGAACAAGCATGTGTGTTGCTGGGTCTACTTCAATTAAAAGGAAGTTAGTAATGATGTAGGGGAGGGATGGAGTAATTGTAAGAGAAAAGTTCCTGAGAAGACAAGAGGGAACAAGAGTCCCAGCGTGAGCTAGGAAGTTGGCCTTGACACGCTGGCAGGTACTTTCCCCACTTAAACAGGAGGGAAGAATAAATTTGGGTAAAAGACTGGATTTTAGGTCAAGTGTGAGAAAATAGGAAGTTCCATTTGGAAGGTTTCTAAATAAAATTTGATATGATATTTAGCAAAGGGAAGGGAAGCAGTTTGCATAATCTTCATGGGGAAGTAGTGACAAGAGGCGTCAACTATGCAAAGGGATTGGGAGAGAGAAGCTTCTGGAGACACCAGTAGGATTTCCTGGAGACACCAGTGTGAAGCTTATGTCATAAATTTAAAGTAAAGTTGGTCCACTCTGTAGTGCCATCTTCATCATGCATAACTGGATAAGGGGACGCTTCCTTCATTTTTGTCACCTCGGTGCTTTCCATGGTGGAACTGGTTGACCTGATCAGTATGCTCGTGTCCTTGTTCTCAACAGTTCATTCTTAACCTATCCAGAGACAGGAGCTTTTCCGGAGAGAGGAGACCTGCTTCTGCATTAGTGGTGTTGAGTGACTTTCTCAACCAGAAATTCCAAGTGAGTTCTCCACATCCACTTGCAGTCACCAAGAGGGTCAAGCCTGATGATAATCATGGAGGAAGGGACCTGCCCTTACCTTTTGTCACCACAATGCAACAATAGCAGGAAGGTCAATATAGAAGTGTGTTTGACCTGATCAAGTGAACAGAATGTTAGACTTGGAGAGAGCCAAGGACATCATCAATGCCAACACTTGCATTTTACAGGATAGAAAACAGAGCAGGAAGGGACTGGTCTGAGCCTTTGCATTAGTTATCTGTTGCACCGAGGCCAGAATTCCATCTAGATAAACTGTATGAAAACTAGCACAGGGCCTGGCTTAAGGGAAAAAATAAATGTTATTTTCAATCCCCTGTTCCTCCCCAGTGACCCTACCATGTGGCGAATCAATGGAAATGTATTAAGGCTGTAGTCTTGTGACCAGCTCTGTGAGATTACAGCTCAGTGCATGTTTAGGAATTAGCACTAGTAGCAAAGTATGCCAAAATGAGTGATTAGTCATGCTGCAGTCTTGACCTAAATAGCAAATTAGGCACAGAGCAGGGATTAAAACTCGGGACACCTGTGCTTTTCAGTCCTGGTGACATCTCTGTCGATTGTGTTCCACTGCCTTTCACTAGCCCTATTGGGACAGGCTTCATTGTAAAAGGGAAGCGATTTGGAAGAGCATCCTTCTAAGTAGCCAGATAGAAAGGGCATTGGTAATTTTGACAAAGTGGAATTTGAAGCTGCTTGGGTCTACCAGCTGCCGTGGAGAGTCTGTGTGCAATGCTCTCGATGTCCTGGCTTGGAAATATATCCCCCTCCACCCCAGCTTTCTGGCAAAAGAAGACAAGATGATGTTAGAACAGAAGAAAACCAGCCCATTTCTAAAATGTACCTGAGAAGAAATGATTTAGAACAACTATGTGAAAAAAATAATAACAAAAAAAGAAAAAGGAAACAGATGTTGTATTGTGGTAAAGAGTGTTTTGTTGCTTTTGGCTGAAGTACCAAATGAGTGTTTCTAAGCTAACTTTCCATATCTGGCCTCTCAAAACATGACAGGAGATCTCTCAGAAGGATTCTGGTTAAGGATAAGAGCAAAAGAGTCCAAAGTAATTATCAAAATTGTATCAAAGAATGAACTAAAAAGAAGTCATTTGATAATTCAAAGAAGCAAAAAAAAAAAAAAAAAGAAGAAAGAAGGAAAGAAAGAAAGAAAAGGTTATTTTAAACATTATATTCCATTGTTCTGAAGTTGGAGAATTTAGTCAAAGAACAAAGACCAAAGAAATAAGTATCATTAGTTTATGCATAAGCTCCCAAAATGCTTTTCCATAACCTTCATCTGCAGTACTCGCAGAAGAAGTTGTAGGGGGTTTTGGACTTGTATGTTCTTGTACCCTCCTTACAGAGCAAGTGCATGGCCTCACAGGAACAATGCATCCTACCCTTAATGGTAAGAAAAGTGGACTATGAAAGCAAATTTGAGATGAAAAAGATAGTGTGAGAGCTGAACTGAGCAAATGAATTAGCCAGAGGGAAAAAAGAAAAAAAAATGAAGTTACAAATCAGAGTCAAGTTCATTAACCAGACAGTGAAATTCTAGGACAGAAAGAATACCAATGCAATGGTAGAGCCCTTAACACCATAGCCTAGAGCCAGACTTTCAGTAGTAAAATCACCACTCCAGGACTCACCAGCTGCACCAGGCAAATTACTCCACTCCTTTGAGTTTCTGCTTCCTCATGTGGAATGGGAGTAATGATACCTACATCATAAAGTCATCTAGAGAATTAAATAAAAAGACAGGCTCTGCAAAGTGCTCAGAACAAATAGTGCCTGCATGTGTATGAAGTGCCCCCAAAAGGAGCTCTTTGTTACTATTTATTATTCAACACATTTATTAATGCCTATTATGGGCCAGGGCCTGCAGCAAATGCTTGGACTATCAGACCGGGTAGGAAATCCTGCCTGTATTAGCTTTGTAGACCTTTTGTCAAATTATTCATACTAAATGTAATGCAAAATCAATCTGGCTCAATCATTTTTATGTTTTTCCCCATTTCTATATAGAATTATTGTTCTCATTGAATTAATCTCACAGATGTGCTTTTAAATTACCAGACCGTACCTTCCCAACTCACCTGGATGATCACATCTGCCTCAAAAGCTGGATTTAAAATCCTTGATGGGAGAGATCCTTTCTTATTCTTCTGCACCTTTAGCTACAGGCCTTATCACCGAGGAGACAACCATCTACAATAGGTCACCTTACAATGGTTTGACTATTGATTTTTTCTTTTCTTTTCTTTTCTTTTTTTTAACTTCACAATGGTTTAAAAGCAATATGCATTAAGTAGAAACTGCACTTGGAATTCTGAATTCCGATTTTACCTGGCTGGTGGTATGTGGTTCGATACTCTCTCATGAGGCTGGATGGTGGCAGTGAGCCAGGTGATCATGAGGGTGAACAACGCATACTCCATACACAGCCAGCTGAATTGTTGACCTATGAGGTTTGCTGGGTTAGGGGTATTAAATGCATTTCGATTTCTGATATTCTCACTTCACAATGGAGTTACTGGGACATGACCCAATCATAAGTCAAGAAGCATCTGTGAGGGTACTCAGCAGTTACAGGGCTTGCCCAGCATGCACAAATACATGGGTTCAAACCCCAGCACCCATGTTCACAACTAAGTGTCAGAGCAACGAAAGCCATGTGAAAAACTCAATAAAATGGATTCTCTCTCTCTCTCTCTCTCTCACTGTCCTTCTCTCTTAAAAAGAAAAAAGAAGCATCTGTGAACATAAATTTCTAAATTGACTTTCTTTGCTGTTTGGGAGCATTGCATTTTGAGACTCTGGTTCCCTCTCCCTCTTCTCTGTGTCCAACCAATGTACATTGTTCTTCATTGTCTCTCTACACTCTTGGGAGGAGATGTGATCCCACCAGTTTAAAAGAGAAACTCGGTACAGTTAAATCTGCCTACGTGGCAGAGCTGAGATTCTAATCCTGGCTTGTCTTGTCCCAAAGTTTCCCCCACTGCAACACAAAGTTCCCTCTAAATAAATATGGAAGACTGAGGAGAGAAAAATATCCATAGGACAGGCAAGACTTATGAAATTATCACAGTATATTAGCCCACAGGAAACAGATGCTTAAAATAATAATGCCATCTTCTACACATTAGGGTCTATGAATGCCCTATGACTTATTGAAGTCCCCCCCATTCACAGTTACACAGGAAATATTTTACAGGCTTCCTCCCTTTTCAGTCATGGTGTTAGTTATTTGGATATTATAGTGATAAAAGTACACACGCTGAAGAATTATTGAACAGGCAACAATTTTTTGAAAAATGCAGTCAATCAGTGTAAAATTAAATATAATATGAATCAAACTCCGTAAGTTGAATCATCTATGCATAAGAATTCCACATCTAAACCATTAAAATACGTACGTAAGTGTAGGAGGAATGGTATTGCCACATGTTACAATCCACTTATTGGAAGTCTAAGTTCAGATTCCCTTTAAACATGCTGTGCACCTTAATGGCAAGCTGGAAAAGATTGACATGACATCCTCTTACAGAAAGCCCGGTCAGCTGGCACTCAGGGAAGTGGGACACCGTCCTGGCTCCTCTCTGATTCAAACACAAACATGTTGCATGTATTTAAGTCAAATCTGCTCCTACCCTTTCTGAAACAAGATCCTCTCCCCACATCAAAGAACCCTGTGGAAACTACTAATTCTACTTGGCCTGGGGTGCTTGACAGGTGGAGACCCTCCCCTCAACGCCCCCACCAGCCAGGATTCATCACGAAGCTGTCCTCTGGGGATATTTCAAAAGCTGTTGTAGGGAGCTTACTTTACTCTGGTGCCTGGTGATGCCAACCTTTGAGAAAGTGATTTGGTAATCCTCCATGGTAAAACATAAAACTTGAAACTCTTCATGTGCTTTGATCTAGTAATCCGTTTCTCAGACTCAATGCCAAAGCAAATTGCATCAAAGTGCCATTTTGGATAATTCTGGGCACCTTGAACTCCTCCAATTCAAAACTCTTGATTCTTATCCCAACCAGTTCTTATAATCTTCCTCATCTTGGAAAATGACAATGCCATCCTGCCAACTGCCTCTTGACTCTTGCCTTTCTCTCTCATCCCTGGATCAAATGCACCAGAGAATATCACTTGTTCCACCTTCAAAATGCACTGAGGAGACAGTCACATCTCAACATGTTTGGTGCCACCTTCCTGTCCCAAGTCACTCGTTTCCATTTCTGGAATTATTGTTCTTTAACTGTTCTTCCTTGCTCCCGCACTTGCTCCGAGAGCTCTCGGAATAAACCATTTTCAACACATCACATAATTACACAATTTCCTATTCAAAAATCTTTAAAGGATTCTCCTCTCAACCAAAATACAAGCCAAAGCATCGTCATCCTTGGCTGCAAGGCCACAGACGATCAGCCCCCCCATCTCTCTGATCTTACCTCCTTTGCCCTCTGTTTGTCTCCCTCCTCTCCATCCTCAGGGGTTTCTTAGCTGTTCTTCAACACAGCACATACAGTCTTGCCCCAGGGACCTTGTTCTTATGGTTTCCTCGTTCTGGTAAAACTGGCCCCCAAAGATCCTTACGCATTCCTCCCTTCATTCAGTATCCAATTTAAAAATCATCTCATCAGAGCCACTGACCCTGACATAAAATGATGCCTTATGCAAAATAAGCCACTCTCCCTACTCTACAGCCTTTTTCTCATAACACCTGTTATTGCCTGCCATAATCAAAGCCTTCAACCATTTCTGTTTTCTTCAGCTCCAAAATGTCAATTCCACAAGAAGAAAACCTTTATCTCTTCCATTCCCAACTATACCCTCAGTGCCTGGACCACTACCTAATGCATAGAAGTGCTTAACAAATATTGTTAAATGAAGAAATATGGAGAGGTTTCCTCCACAAGGATATCATATATTTGGCAGGAAATGTGATAAGGGTTAGGGGTCTATGCTCTCCTCAAACAGCCACCAGCTCAATAAGTCAAGTAATGCCACTGAAAACGTGCGTAGTTGTGCGGGAGGAGAATCATTAGCATGAAGTTGGAAGCATTTCAATGCCCCCTCCTGTGAAAAAATGAACTTGGACTTTTTGACATTACAAACTGAGTCCCCAAGTTTTCTAAAGTGTAAAACAAAATTTTATAGGTAGATTATCATTTTTTTCCTGAACCATGTAAGAGCAAGTTTCAGACAGAATATTTCATAACAATGAAATACTTCAGTGAGTATATCCTCGCTCAAGGACATTCTTCTACAAAACTTCATTGTAAACATCCAAATCAGGAAATCACTCCTAATAAAATATACTATCCAATCCACGGCCTTCATTTTTTTTTTTTTTGCCAACTGTTTATTTCTCCTTTCCAGTGTAGGAGCCAAAACAGGAACATTTGTTGCATTTAGTTATAATGTTTCGTGAGACTCTTCATCTTGGATCAGTTAGTTCTTTCTCCTTGCTATGTCTTTCAAAGGCTTAAGAGTTTTAGAGAGCGCAGACCTTGCATTTTGTAAGATGGTATTTAGAAAGCAAGAACTTCTGGCCAGTTAAAGTGTCCATTGCTTCCAGTGTCTCAATGGAGACATCCTACATATGTATATAGGTATACATATACCTATATACATATATATGACATTATCTGAGAACTTGTTAGAAATGTGTATTCTGGGACCCAACCCAGATATATATATATATATATATATATACATACATATATATGTATATATATATATTTCCACAATCATTTTTAATCCAATCCAAAAGCTCAAAGTTCCTTATAGTGTTTTTTTCCATATTCATAAATTCCTTCTCTAAGAGTAAGAAGCTGGCTTCCATTTCACTTAATACTTCACTTATTTGTCCAGCAGCCCTGTCATTTGGCAGTCCTCCAGCCATGTTGCTGCCTTCCTGCCCCTGCCTTGTTTTCAGCCCCTAACTTTATTCTAAGGGAAAGGGCAGGTAAGGGATAGTCATTCTTAATGACACAGATTCTCCAAATTGTGTGTCGAGAAAAAAAAAAACAAGCTAAAAGATAGGTCTGGGGAACCACCGTGCTTTGCATTTTTGTAGAATCTGCCTGGGGGTTTGTAGCCAGTGCTCTCTTCCCTCAGATCTCTAGTGGTTCAGCACTAGACCAGCAGCCAAGCAGTCTCCACTTTTGCCTGCATGGCATTAGGCACTATAAAAAGCACTGTCCCAATTGCCTAGAAGCCCATTTTCCTAAGAATAAGTTAGGAACACATACAAATTCAGCACATCAAATACCATAGAGACAAATTCTTCTAAGTAGTTCTGGTGCCTGCTTCTAATTTGAGAATGGCTGGGGCTCTCTCCTCTCCTCTAACAGTCACCAGCTGTTTGTACTGTGGCCTGAAAAAGAGAAGTTTTGCTGGTGGACATTCATTAACATAGAGCTGTACAAGTACATTTTAAGATCCAGGGAAAAAGGTGAACTTTTGTTTTTTTGTTATGAATTGTGTCCTGGCTCTGTGAAAGAGTATCAAGTGGGAAATACATGTGAGTGACTGAGAGAGATCAAACATTTTTAGACACTTTATATTTCTGGAATGGCAGGCCAAGGAAAACATAGGTGAGCAAGGATAACAACATCCAAACACTTACTTGGAAATGAATTATGCTGTGTCACAGTTTTAAGAACATTACACTAGGGGAACTGAATTCTCTGCTAAGTAGTTGTAATCTCTATGCACAGCTGCAGAACACCTGCTAAACAGTAACCCAAACAAATCTCCCTTGCCTATTGATGTTGTGACTCCTCTGATACCAGTCATGACAACCTAAATACATACAGTGGAGAAACAGCTCATCCAGTGTGTTCTACAGCGTTAGAAAACGTTCATCATATAAGAAAAAAATGTCACGTTTGCTTCCAGAAAGAAGGAAAGAAGCCTGTTTTTATATCCACCCTAACAGAATGGTTCCTTGACCTGCAGCGTTAGCACCATCTGTGAACTTGTTAGAAATGTGTATTCTGGGACCCAACCCTGATCTATTAGACCAGAGTCCATCAGTCTGCGTTTTAAAACTAAAGTGTGATATTCAGTGCCCTAGATATTTCAGGAGCAATGTTAAAAGAACCTCGAGACCAGCCAGTCTTAGACTTTTGCCCCGAGTCTGGTCCTTATGGAGCTCACTGTAGTTCTTCCAGCAAGTGAGTTGTTTACAAGACGCACATTTTGCTTTATTTAAGGCTCAGGAAGTTGTTTCTGTACTCATGGGTCAAAGGGTCGCTTCCCCTTTTGCCCCCACCTGGACCAAGTAGCAGATTGAGGCTGAATTTGAGACCCGGCAGGGGTCGCTGCTGCCCGCAAAGAGAGATTTGGGGAGCGTGGCAAGCGAAGCCCTGAAGCTTTGACATCACACTAAGCTCCTCCTTGCACGCACACATTATACACACACACACACACACACACACAAACATATACAGACATTCTCTCACACACACACACGTAACTCCGCTCTTCCCACTGGCTCCCACTCTCTCCGAGCCCACCCCTCCCACGGCAAGTGTGTGTCCCGGCGCAGCTACCAGCCAGGCCAGAAGCGCACGCCCGCTGCCCCAGCGAACCGGCGCGCAGTGAGGGCCACCGCCACGGCTGCAGCCGGACCCGCTCGCGCCGACGCTCGGCCGCGGAGCCTTGGACACCCTCCGCAGCAGAAAGCCTGAGAGCGGTAGCAGCCGCGCCCGCTCCTCCGGGGCCGGAGCGGGCAGAGCTGCCACCCCACCAGCTCCTGGGCTCCCTGTCATTCCTATGAGAGAAGGCGGCCGAAGGAGCTGGACGTTTGGCATCCGGACTCCTCCGCAAGTCGGAGCGCCCCCTTCTTCCTCGCCCGCTTTGCGCCCCAGAAGCAAGATGCAACCCCCGCGCTTCGGCTAGGAGGGGAAGGGGACCACGCCACCCGCTCGCCCAGAATCCGGGCGCCCCAGGCGGCTGCGCGTCCCGGCCACGGTCCCCCGGGCCCGGGAGTGAGCAGCAGCAGCAGAGAAGCGGCCGGCCCGGGGTTGGCCGGAGCCGGGGAGGAGGGACGGGGTGGGAGGAGGGCGCCGGGGGCGGGGAGGGGGCCCCGGCGGATAAAGATGGCAATGTCTCTCATCCAAGCGTGCCGCAGTCTGGCTCTCTCAACATGGCTGCTTTCCTTTTGTTTCGTGCATCTGCTCTGCCTGGACTTCACCGTGGCCGAGAAGGAGGAATGGTACACTGCCTTCGTGAACATCACCTACGCCGAGCCCGCGCCGGACTCCGGGGCCGGGGCGGCGGGCGGCGGCGCCGAGCTGCACACGGAGAAGACCGAGTGCGGGCGCTACGGGGAGCACTCGCCCAAGCAGGACGCCCGTGGGGAGGTGGTCATGGCCAGCTCTGCCCACGATCGCTTGGCCTGCGACCCCAACACCAAGTTCGCCGCGCCGACGCACGGCAAGAACTGGATAGCCCTCATCCCCAAGGGCAACTGCACCTACAGGGATAAGATCCGGAACGCGTTCCTGCAGAACGCCTCCGCCGTGGTCATCTTCAACGCGGGCTCCAACACCAACGAGACCATCACCATGCCCCACGCAGGTGAGCGGCCCCGGCGGGTGCGGGGCGGGCGCGGGGGAGGGGAGCCCGAGAGGCTGGAGGCGCCGAGAAAGGTCCAGCGCCTGCAGCCTCGCTCCTTTCTGGAAAGTCTGTGCTGGGCTGGGCGGAAGGCGCGTCTCGGTTCCCTGGACCTATTAAGTTTTGCTCCGCGTCACTTTGGGGGCGGGGGATGACAAAGCGCAGAGGATGCAGTATATTGTACAACTATCAGAAAGCTTGGCTTTTAGCGCTGCCCGGACCAGGGTTCGTTCAGGTGGGCCGACTTGTCCCAGGAGACTTTGAAAGATGCGCTTTGGAAGACAGGGCTCGGATATTGGTCTCCGTCAGCGACCGGCCCTGCACCTGTTGAGAGCTGGTATATCTGATAACTCGGCTCTACACTCGGGTGTGTGCCTCAGGTGCGCCCCTGGTTCGTGCGTTTGCGTATCAGTAGGTGGGGTAGGGTTACCTGCTTGCTAGCAGCTTGCCACTGGGAGCTTGCTTCTGGCAAGTTAGGTTTCCGCTCTTCTTGGGAGATTGAGTCCCCTCCTCTCCCCCGCTGGTTTTACGCAGGTCCTCAATAATGTTGAAAGTACTGGTCTCTGCCAGGTCGTCATTCAGAGAAGTTGACAGGAGGGTACAATGGTGAATTATAACAGTCCTCAACAAGCCAAGAAGAGCGGGGTGACCGTGATGTTATAACCGCTTCACGTGTTCCATCATCCCATGCCTGGTTGGGACTTTAAATATGCTTGAATGTTTTCTTTCTGGAGAGAATAAGGCGATTTCAGTGCGTAAGAAAAGTAAGCTTTTCTTAATGATCCTAAGTACCAGGATTATAAATATGTCACTACCCCAGAGTTCAACTTGATGACACTTGTGCTTGACATGAGCAATGTTTTCCGTGGTAGGAAAAAAAAATGTAAAAGGCTGTATTATTGGGGTTTGTTAGCATAAGCCGCTAGGTTTAGCAGATGGGCCTCTTTGAGTTAAAAGATTACTGCTTGTATCTGTGTGCCTGAGAAGTAGCCCTCCTTCCTTAGATGGGCTCCTGGGCTGAGGTTGTGACATCCAGTGGGAGGCAGGAGGGAACCGAAGTGACAGATGCATTTTTGGAGTGGAGTAACCTAATCAAAAATATTTTCTTCAAGGGCCAGGTTTTAATAAAGAAACTACTGAAATGGAACACCAAACTTTGGCTACATTCATGAAGGTGTTCTCTTTGGGGACAAGTTTCCATTCCAAGAGCTCATGTCTCCTATTAGTGAAATTATACCATCCCTTAACTTCTGGTAATCAACACCAGCTGTTATAGTCAAGGAAATTTGTCAACCTTAGTACAAAAAGGTGGGGAAGGGAAATGTCAGAGACTTAGGAAACACAGACCAGAAGAATGCATCGTGCTAGTTAATGAGGGAGGGCAATTACTTTAGAAGAGTTAGGATACAGCACTTTAGAAATATTTGGTATATTTCCTTGAGCTCAATAGTTCTCAAGGGGAAAAAGATTGGATTTGCTATCTAAGGATGTTAGGACTGTGGAAGAACACTTCAGTCCTGTGAAATAGCTTTAAATAAACACTGTTTAATATAGACGATTCAGGGGGTGGGAAGAAAGGTGTGAAGGAGATTTTCTTGGTTCCTTAAACTCCAAGAGGATTGTTAACTGACTTTACAGGATTCTGCAAATGTTTCCTTGTGCATGAGCATGAAATTTTAAACTCAGCTTCTTTGAGCACAAAGTAAGAGGCATCATTTGTCACTGTCTGAAATGGTTTTCGAGAACTGGCGACATATTGGATCAATTAATAGCTCGCCTGTTCTTAAAGAAAGCACCAAGCTGATTTTTCCATACAAGTGATGCTTGATTTAAGGCATGGTGGGAGTAAAAGATATAATAATTTGAATATTAAAGGCATAAAAAAAGTGAAGGAAATTTTTTACTAAGGGTTCCCTGTTTCCAAAAATGTGTTAATACTCTATCTGCAAATAGCCACAAAGCTCCTCGTTTTATCCTTTGACATTTTGCCACTTTAGTAAGAAGTTGCATTGATTTCTGCTAGAGTCTCATTTTAAGGAGATACGTGAGAGGCTAGCATGGTGAACCCATCATTCCACTCAAATTCTGCTGTCTGAATCTCAAACAGATAGCACTAGTCTGGCTGTCAGTGTGGTATACTTGTTTCCAGAACGTTAAGCCTTTACTTTTTCTAGAAATCTGACATTGGAGTCAGATTTCTAAATTCACCTTAGGAAACTGCATTTTTAGATGCAACTAAGAATTTGAATTCCTAGTTTGTGAACTAAGATGACAGAGTATCCTTATAGGTCTGGGCATTTTAATTCAGTACTCAAAAAGTTTTTTTAAAAAATCAAAAGCTGATATTATGTCTCCTCTTCCTTAGATTCTTTATTTTTGAAACTAGTAGCTTTCAATGAAAAGGATTTGGGAGTTATGCAGACCATCATGTATTACCTATGCATTTTGTGTGATAGGACATCAACATACCCAATGCCATAATGCAATTTAAAAAATTATTTTCTTTTCTCTTTCACATACCATGTCTTTCTTTTCCTGCATAAATGATTTCTAATTTCTGTCACTTCTGCAATTATGATTTCTCATTCACAAAGATGCAGATTCTCCTGGGATAGCCTAGTAGCTTTCCTTTCTTCTTCTTCTTCTTTTTTTTTTTAAGAGAGGAACAGTGAGAGAACAAGAGAATCAATTTTATTTAGTTTTTCATGTGGCTTTCATTGCTCCAACACTTCGTTGTGTAGGTGGCGCTGGGGTTTGAACCTGCGTACTTGGCACATGCCAGGTAAGTGTTGCAAGCGCCCATAACCTCTGAGCCACCACTGCTCCAGCCCTGAAGTTTCACTTTATAAGGAGTTACTTTGCTGCCTCCCCCCCAACACACACCTGTTTAACAGCTTTATTGAGATGTAATTTACATACTAAACAGTTCACTCACTTAAAATATACATTTCAATGCATTTTAGCATATTGTTTGAGTTATGCAGCATCACACTAATTCCATAAAGAAATCATTATAGCTGTTAACAGTTACTCCCTATTATGCCCAATCCCCAGCCCTAGACATACACTAATTTAAATGCTTTCCAGATCTCTGTCTGTATCCTCTCTTAATTTTATGTGAATGCAATCATATATGTGGACTGGCTTCTTTCTTACCACAGTGTTTCCATAGTCCCTCAAGTTGTAGCAAGTCATTACCTTATTCCTTTTTTGCTGCCAAATAGTATTCTGTTGTATGGATCCACCACAATTTTATTCATCTGTTCACCAATTGATGGATAATTTGATGGTTTCGTTTTTTAATGTTTTTTTTTACTAATACTGCTATGAATATTCATGCAAAAATTGTTTCTGGATAATATGTAGTCTATGGTTTAATCTTTTGTGGAAGCACCACAGTGTCTTCTGATGAGACTCAGTCATTTCTGCAGTGCTACCAGTAGTGCATGAGGGTTCTAGTTTCTCCACATCTGCATCAGCACTTGTTATCATCGATCTTTTTCATTTTTGCCCACCAAGTGGATGTGAGATAGTATCTTCATTGTGGTTTTAATGAGCTCTGGTGACTGATGGTTACTTTAACATATACTCATAATTCATTTTCTCCTTTCCTTTTGCTTCCATTCCTCTTTTTGTCAGCCAGTATTTGCTCATTTCTGGACTCTCAACTCATATACCTTCTATAAGAGTGATGCATAAAGAAATCTGCCTCTCCCCGAGATGGGAGGACTGGCCCAGAAACACGTATGTCCCCCTATGAAAGGATGTGAGGGGCCACATCTTTAGAGCAAGAGTAATCAAGGGACCAAAGCAAAAAGCTATCCAGGAATGCAGTCCCCACTTGATGTGAGCCCCAGAAGTGAACATGTAGGTGCTAGTAAAGGCAGTGGGACCCAGATTACCTGCTGGGAGCTGGTCTGGTGTCTGCCTGTGAGCCCTGTTTCCATAAGCTCTGGGGAAAGTGATTTCAGATGTTTCTAGAAGCAGTTTAGGGCCTGGTTAACCAGGATTGCAGCCTCTAGAGCTAACCACGTGGGTTGTGTCCTATTTCTGCGCCTCTCTTTGTGTATCTTGGAGCAAGTTTTCCCCCTCTCAGGGCTTGTGACATGAAAGTTGGTAGCTCTGCTTCAGGTGCTTGCTCTGTGAATTAAATGGATTCTTATATACACTGGGCTCTCATCTGTAGCTGGCACGTCAACCTTAACCGTTATAAATATCACTGAACTCAGTGATGCATGGTGAAATTCAGGAGCCACAGCCTGATACCATGATACCCTTGGGACTCTCTGAGACCCTGACAGCCCTGGGATAGAACTCCATGTACCTTCTCACACTTTAGAGACCCAGGCAGTCATGCCCACTTCAGTTTGTGGCCTCAGTGACTTCAGAGACGTGTTTCAGATCCCTCTGGTGGTTGGTGAGCATCTTGTGGACCTCCTGTTGTATGTGTGCTTCCTCTTGGCTTGAACTGAAATGCAGTCACATACATGTCAGCTCGGACACGTATGGTACACACAGGAAATGGGCGTATCTTTGCTCTCAGAGTTGCCACGTGGTGGAAGGAGTGCTTTTACTCTTTTCCCTTTTAAAAAGAGCGTGCCTGCTTACTTTCTGTCCATTAATTACAGAGGAAATTAAGCCTCTAACTGTCTAGGAAGAACTTTGGAGAGGCTGAGTTCCTGATATGAACTTGGGGATGGGATAAGAAAGCAGGAGGTTGCAGAAAAGATTCAGAGAAAAGCTGGTCCCTTGGAAAGGAGGAGCCCGGGACGGAGTGAATCCATGTATTCTAGACTTCAGGGATGGAAGGGAGCAAGTAGGAGTTTTACAGAGGCTCTTCTGTGCTGGTGGGTGTGGACAGTTTAATTCCTTTCCTCCTGCCCAGGGTAGATGGGTTTGAGACCCAGCTTTACGGAGTCAAACTGGGGTCAGAGAGGAGAAAATGCAGAAAACAGACTTGCTTCAGCAAAGGAGAAAAACTTTCGTAAGAGTAAAAGTTTAGAAATGGAAGAGGTTTATTTGGAAGGTTAAGCTTTCTCTGGCATTCAGATTGAAATGGACCCGGAACATTGTAGAATTGCGGACCCCAGGATTCACATACAGGGCTCCAGTGGATGAAATCGTAAGAGACTTCCCAAGCTCAAAAGTATGTGATTCTCAAAAAAATAAAAAAAGGAACAACAACAACAACAAAGTATGTGATTCTGTGTCATTTAGGCATTTAAGAAAAATATTTCAAACCTGAAATCCCAGCTTCTCGGGAGGCCAAGCAAGGGGAATTGCAAGTTTGAGGTCAACCTGGCAATGTAGTGAGGCCCAGTCTCAAAATAAATGTATATAAAAGGGTTACAGACATAGCTCCATGCTGAGCACTTTCCTGAAATGTGAGAGGCCCTGGGTTTGATACCCAGTACTGAAAAAAGAAATCTCTTTCTGTATATATACACACTCATATGTATAATCTCTTTATACACACACATACATACACATATTATATATAAAACATATATGCGTACTTAGTAGGAGTCTGAGATCCCACCTCATTTTTCTCCTATGAGGTCATGTAGAATTCTACCATTTATTCTTGGTCTTAATCACCTATGCCCAATCTCTCTCTCCCCATTTACTGCATATGTACGTGTATATTTATTTTACACTAAACCATGACTCTTCACCTGTGTCTGCACTGCCAGGCAGCTATCCAATAGCCAGGAATTCCAGCCTCTGTTATTAAAAGCCATAATTCATTATAAGTGTCAAATAACGTTCTTGGCATTGTAACTTAATGTGGCCTGGGCATTTCAAGAAACTAAATGGCTTGTTTGCATATTTTTGGTCATAGGAAAAAAAAAACATCTTTTTCTATGAGAAATGCTACCTTCTCTTTCTCACTCTTTAGTAAGAACTTGATCTTTATCTCTCCTGCTGTTTCTCTTCTTAAAAATCCCCTGGATTTTCAAAAAAGGAAGGAATTTATTACCATGAAATCTGGAAAGTTCTAGGAAGAACCAGGAGCATTTTATTGTAGCTCATTCTTGTAGTTTTCAGAAAGGAGTGATTTTTGCGTCCAATTTATAGGTAATTTGTTAGAAACCTCTCTCCACTTTTGAAATGAAGGAACTCGATCTCCGTTGTTGGATTTCTGAACATGAATCTCGGTGTTATGAAGAATTTAGCATTTTGACAGCTCTCAAGTCGAGTTTATTCCTAGAAGAGACACTTCATCTTGTGTTTACTCTAAACAGGATCTCACGTAGTGCTGACTGAAGTGAAGCCGGCACTCTCTGCATTTGATAATGTAAATTGAGTCGTGCTAAGTTTGAATTAAAATGAAGTTCACATCCTATTCAGATTATGTCTGCTCTTGAGAGTTTTGTTCATAATATAAAACCCAGAGAAACAACACAGTTGTTTTATGATAGTTCCACTAAATGGTGTCCTTGTTTACAGGTATAATAGCCTTTACTCTTAAACTTGGAATGATTAATTACTTGGTGGTTGAATTTATAGATAAATATCCTTTTTCTATGGAAACTAGAATATTAATGATCAAAATTATATCTAGCTCTTACTTTTTCTATAATAAAAGAGCAAAAAATAAAAGATCAAAAATGCCTGTATTCCCAGCAGCTCAGGAGGCTAACACAGGAAGATTGCAAGTTCAAAGCCAGCCTCAGCAACTTAATGAAACCATCTCAAAATAAAATATAAGAAGGACTAGGGATGTGACTCAGTGGTTAAACACCCTTGGGTTCAATACCTGGTACAAAAAAAAAAAAGGGAAAGTTATACTTCTTTTAGGGTTTCAAATTTGTGGTTATAAATTTATAAATTGATTTCTATAAGTAACCTTTATTTTTCTACTTTGCCTATTTTATAACACTTTATAACATTTTATTCCACTAGAAGCAGGCAAGCATCATTTATCAGAAAATTAAATCTTACACATTGGGCATTTTCATATTCAAAGTGTGAATGGATATTTTATAGTAAAAGATTTTTAAAAAGATTTAGAAATAATTTTGTACTAAATATGTGGCTCATTCATATGTGAGATATGTGATCAGTGAGGTTAGCAAAAAAATGTTTATTTTGTAGAGAGCAGGACAGAGACAGAGAGGGAGGGAGACAGAGAGAATCAGTTTTATTTAGTTTTTCACATCGTTTTTGTTGCTCTGACACTTAGTTGGGTACGTGGGTGCTGGGGTTTGAACCTGTGTACTTGCGCATGCCAGGCAGGTGCCATATCTGCTGAGCCACCGCTCCAGCCCGCAAAAAATGATTTTGTTTCTTAACCAATCCAGCCTGGCATCTCTCCACAGAGAGATACCTCTCTGAATCTCTGCCTGCAGAGTCTCATTATGCACTCTTGACAGGGCAGAGATTTGAGGAGTTTTTGAGGGGTTGTCAGTGGACACATGCAAATGCTTTTTCTTCCCTGTTGTGGTTTGGATATGAGGTGGCCCCTAAAGGCTCCTGTGTTAGTGCACAGGTGGGGCATGGCTGGTTAACTGAGGGCCACCCTACAAGGGCTCATCTTCCCGGCCCTGCCCCTGGAGCTTCCTGGTGGCCACAGAAAGAGCAGCTTTCCTCCTCCACACACTTCTGCCATGATATGCTGCCTCACCTTTGGACGATGGCAATGGATTCAGCCCCCCATGGACTGAACCCCTGGAACCATGAGCCAAAAAAAAAACCAAAAAACAAAAAAACCCTTTCCCTCCTCTAAGTTGTTCTTGTTGGGTATTTTTGTCACAGTGATCCCAAGCTGACTAACACATTCCCCTTAACTTTTTCTTTTTTCTGGTCCTCGCTTTCTTCAGAAGCGATTCATCTGGCTATTCTGCACCTATGAGCTGACTAAACCTACATCAGAAATGTAACTCCAGATGGCTCAAAGAATAGTGGAAGAGAAAAGATGTTTTTCCCCTTCATTGATCAGGAAGATGTCTGGAATGTTCTTCTTCCCGGACATGCACAGGGCCTCCTGCCTCTTTGCCTCCCTCCCCTGGTGTGACCTCAACACTGGGGGCTTGGCCAGGCTGTTGAAAACAGCAGCATCCCAGCCTCCTCAGCCCAGTGCACACGCGCGCGCGCACACACACACACACACATACACACAGAGGCTCCATTTTATTTACCATTAACATGGTGCTCGTCTGCGTCATCCTACATGTAAACTCCACAAGAGCAGGGCTCGTAGGCATTTCTGTTCATGGTTAAGTTCCCTGTGTCTAGAGTGAATGTTGTCAAATAACCTGGAGATGCAGAAAAGTGAACTATGTTAATGCGTTTCTATTTCATTACAAGTATAATGCTATGACATCAAACATTTTCCCTTAGTTTTTGGCTCCTATGAATGAAGTCAGAAAGATTCGAATTTGAATGTCTCATTTCACATGTATATCCCATTTGTAGAATGTAGCATAAAGCAGGTACCTGGTTCTGTCCTTAGGAAAGGAAAGACAGGAAAGACATAAACGACATCCTGTGGCCAGTCGAAGGCCATAGAATTTTTTTAAAATTTGTAATCAAATGCCATTTTGTCATGTGTCTCGTCCTATAGGTTTTTGTTTTTTAAGAGAGAAGGACAGATAGAGAGAGAATCAATTTTTATTGAGTTTTTCACATGGCTTTCGTTGTCCTGACACTTAGTTGTGTACGTGGTGCTGGGGTTTGAACCCGTGTACTTGCACATGCTGGGCAAGCGCCATAAGCACCGAGCCACTGCTCCAGCCCCTCCTATAGCTTTTAAAAATATACACATATGTACATATATTTATTTTATTTTATGTGAAATATATGTGTTAAATAGAAAAATTTGAAAATGTAGAACTTTAAAAGACTATACAAAGTAATTAAAACTATCCATAACCACGGGCTAGGAGTGTAGCTCAATGGTAGAGCATTTGGCACGGCCCTGGGTTCAGTCTTCAGCACTGAAAAAAAAATCCATACTACAACTACTCCCTTACCCTATGTACTTATATATTTCATTCTATTATATTGACTTTTACCAGATTGCACAAAGGTTTTGTAGCATTTTAAAACTTAATTGAAATTTCCTTAATGCTTCCGTGATATTTCTGTGCTGTTTCCTCTTTCGTCTTCTACAAACAGTGCTTCATTAAACATCCTGATGTAGCTAAACATGGGTGCATACCCATGATGACCTTCTTAGGTCAAGTTCCAAAACATGGGATTAGTTAAAGGCTGTTTGCATGTCACTGTGAAGTGGGGGTTTTTTGTTCGTTTGTTTTGCTTTTTATTTATTTTTTAAATAGCTTTAGAGAAGTCCTTGGAGGAGCACTCACTCTTCCTTTAAAGAAGAGTATCTGTCAATTACTGCAGTTATTGGTGGTGGCAATGCTGCTGCTACTAGGTCCTGTCTCAGCTTTTTGGCATCACTTGAGGTGGTTGAGCTAAGACACAGAAGGTGGAGTCTCAGAAGCCAAGAGGCCCCAGTGATAGAAACATCAGGGTTGTGATTGGTGAAACACCTGCTGTTGCCTTGCATGCTTGCCCGGGGCTTGTTGAGTGCACATTGAGGCAGCCCTTAGGAAACTCAGTTTCAGCTGTGAATCTCCCTCACATTGGCCTTACTGTGGCAAGTGACTTCCCCACTCTGGGTTCATTTTCTTTTACCTGAAAATGGTGAACAGGAGGCTCTTGGTTTAGATTGGTGATTCTCCACCCTGATTGTTCTTTGGAATCAGTTGGGGAGTTTAAAAGCCATGCAGATCACACCTGCAGAGAGTCTGTTGTAATCAGTCTGGCCCCAGGAGGGACTCCCCAGATGACTCCAATTTGCAGCTAGACTGGACAACCACCACACTGGATGGATCTAAAGGCCTCCTCTCACTTGTTTTTGTCATTATTGTTACTATTTATTTTTTATTTACACAAAAAGTTTTGTAATAGGGAATAAAGTCATGTACTTCAACCCTCCTCCTCCTCATTCCCCACCTCACCTTACTCTATACATAGCATCTATTGTCAGTTTCTTTCTCTTATTTATTAATACACCTCAGATGGTGTATTATTTATTTATTTTGAATTTTAAACAGATACATAAAAATTGTACACATTAATGGGATACCATGCACTGTTTTGATGCATGTATTCTTCGTGTAATGTTTAAATCAGGTTACTCATATCTGTCTCCTCAAACATCTATCATTTGTTCCTGGTGAAAAACATTTAAAATCCTTTCTGCTAGCTTTTTGACACAGTACCTAATTATCTATAGTCACCCTGCTGTGTGGTACTTACTCCTGACTTTAACTGAGTACCCGTTAATCAACCTCCTTCCCACTTCTGCTCCCTTCTAATCTCCCTCAAGGTCTTCTATCACATGATTCTTTGTTAATTATTTAGAGAATTAAAGTTTTTTTTTTCCTTTGAAAGTGTCAAAGTTCTACAGGGGAAAAAAAAGTAATACTTTAAACAACCATTTCCCAAGGATTGAAATGACGGAAACTCTGAGGGTATGTGTGGTATTGCTTCAGTAATGAATGAGTGCTTCACCTGTGCCTGGATTCTGGGGGCCAGCAGGAGGGCAAACAGGTGGTGAACACAGCCAGGTGCGGGAAAGGACACAAACTCCGGTGACAGACAAAAGCGAATGAGACTGAGTCCAAATGACTCCACGTTTTGTTTAAATCAAGTGGTATTTCATGATTATGAGAAATGTCGTTATTTTGATTGTAGTCTTTCAATCATAAGAGGTTGACCCCAGGCTATTTTTAGCAAGTAGGAAGTCCTTCCTTCTCATTGTGGTTGTCCTTACCCATTTTGGGAGGTAGAACAGGGTAAAAGTAGAGGAGAGGCCCTGAGACCTGACTGATCTGGTTGTGGGCCTGGACGTGGTCACTTGCCTAGGGACACCTAAGCAGCTTAGGGCTGGAGGTAGAGGTTTGATGTCCTTCAGCCGGTGAGGGTATGTCCACCATTCTAGGAAGTGAAAAGCCACTAAGAACTCAAGTCCTGCCAGGCAGGGAGCTTCCAGAAGCTCAGGAAGCAAGAATTTAACCCAAGACTTGTAGTCCTTGCCTTTGAAGTGAGCCGAGCGTCACCCATCAGAGCCGTTGAAACTTTTACTATGTAATGCAGTAAAGGGGCAACTGAAGGTTTCATAAATATGAACTACGATTATTGACAGAAGAAACATATCCTGAATGTGATCACATCCTACCATGGATGTTATCACTGACTCAGACCAAGACATCAGGATCTCTTGCCTGGACGGCTGCTGTCACCTCCAGCAAATGTCCAGCTCCCATTCCTACCAGGCGCCATCGATTCCCCAGCCAGCAACAGAATGAAATTTAAAAAAAACCAACATACTCCATAGGCAGTCACTCCCTTGCTCAAATCTTCCAGGGGCTTCTTATCATATGTGGAATCAAGGCAGGGATCCTGCCCTTGACCCCAGGGCCCTGCCTGATTGGGCCCCTGCGCCCTGTCCAGCTTCTTTTCTTCTCCTGCTTCCTTTACCAGCTGCTCCCCAGCCCCTATTGCCTTTATGTTGGTCCTCAAATACTCCAAGCTTGGTTTCACCGTAGGGTCTTTGCAAACCTCTTTTTCCAGATTTTTAGAAAGGGAATTATTTAAACCTCATTTCATGCTTCTGAAATATTTAAGAATGACTTCCAAACAGGAGCATGTCATAGTCATGTATCTATTTCCCTCGTATTTAGCCAGCTCATTCCTTTTTAGATTTAACTTGTTATTTTCCCACAAAGCACAGTTTGGTGGCATTGTAGAATCATGGGGTTTTATTGCTTCAGTCAGTGAGCAGGGATTGTACCCAGTCACCAACCTCACTTTTTTTTGGCAGATTCTGCCCAGATCACCCCTCCGTGTTCCCATCTTTGCTCTCATCAGGAAGTTTTCTCTGGCCATGGTGAAAATTTTTCATCTGCTCCTCATTCTCTTATTTTTCCTTATTTTTCTTTTCACTACTTGAAATTATATTTCATTCATTATTGACCCCATTACTCTCTGCCTCTCCTGTGAAATATAAACTCCATGAAGGTAAGGTAATTGTCTCATTAGCCACTGTTTTTCTAGGGTCTGTAAAGGAAAGGCATCCAACAAATAGCTACTGAAACTATGAATGAGCAACAGAATGCATGCTGTACATCCTTCGCAGGGATACTGTTCACTTCCGGGATGAAGTAATGACTTTATACTATATATGCATTATTTGCCTTATTTTGAAGGCACGATTTAATTTGAATGATTGAAAACTTGGTTTTAAAGGGTGATCAGCAGAAGCAAAGGATCAGGGGATGGGATGAGGGAGAAGGGAGTGCTGGGGGCAGATATTGGCCAAAGTATATTGTTACATTGTGTGCATGTATGAATATAAAACAACAAATCCCATCATTATGTACAACTTTAATGCACCAGTAAACGATGGAATATTACTTTAAAAAAAAAGAGAAAACTTGGTTTCCTAACTTGAGCATAGCAGAACTCTTCTTACTGGGACTATGCTAAGGAACTCATCCATTCCAACCTGGATTTTTTTTTTTTAAGAGTTAAAGAAAAAGACAGTCAATCTTATTTATTTTTTCATCTGGCCTTTGTCTCTCCAACACTTAGTTGTGTAAGTGGCACTGGGATTTGAACCTGGGTCCTTGCTCATACCAGGCAAGTGCTCCAACCATTGAGCCACCACTCCAGTCCCACTCTCTAACCTGGATTTAACCCCTGAGAAGGTGTCTCTTATTCCACCCTTTCCGTCTGCTGACAGTGGAGAACTAGGGAGAGGCTGGTGCCCTTGGCCCGTTATCTTTCTGCTTCCCTCTAGGGTGATGGGAGGCCTGGTGCAGGAAGCCTGTCCTCATTTCTAGAGATCTCCTGTTTCAAGTGGTGTTTCTGAAGAGACCTGATGAGTGCTTCCCAGTACCAGCTTCTCTATCCCGAGGAGCTTTGCTGTGGGGACGTTTTATAGAAAATAGAATAGAAATGTCCTTCAGAGTCAGCAATTTATCATTCAGAAGGAAATGTGAACAAAGTAGCTGGGCGTAGTGCGGCCTGCTTGGGCTCCCTAGGATTTGGGCATCTGGTTGGACCTGATCCCTCCAGGGGCATGGACATTCCCAGAAGGAGTTCTTGTAGGTACATGATAAACACTGTAAGTGTGTGTGTGAGTCTGTCACTGTATGTAAACACTGCTTCCTTCCAGAAGAATTTAAAGTCAGCAGGACAGGAAGAAGGATGTCAGGATTCTTCCAGATGAAGGAAACAGCAAATGACAAATGACTAGCAAGATATGTCAGGTTGTGACCTTTTGGGCAATAAGACAACTAGCAGAGAAAGCTCAAGTTTTCTGCTTAAATCAGAACAAGAAAAGTGGCAGTCGTGAACAATATATATATATATATTTTTCATTATTTATTTTATTTTATTTTTGGTTGATGAAGTCACGGAAGTTCTAGAATGAATTTAATCTGTGTATTTATATTCCTTTACATTTAGCTCTGAGGAACCGTATACCCAGATGGTTAGAAGCAATTAAGGAATAGCCTTGTCATTTAATAGTTTATTTCTTAGATAGTATCATATGGGGCATGCTTAGTTTGATCTTCTTATTCATAAATACATTTTTTGTGTGAAATTATTCTATCTTACTGGATTTGGTCCTCCTGTTGTCCCTCTTGCTAGGCTGCCAGATTCCTGGATGAAGGTTTCTTGAATGAGTCCCCATCTGTGGCCATACTAGCTAATTGTACTGATTAATTGCAATCCATCTTGATGCCCTTCACCTGGTGGGAGGCACCTGGTTTTCACACCAACTGCAGAAAGGAAGTAATCAACATGTGTAAGGCTCAAGGGGCAACAGGAGGCCTGTGGAGAAGAGGCAAATTTCTGGAAGGGCTGTGCTCCCAGAAAGCACCAGGTGAGATTGATCCTAATCCAGGATTTACAGAATAAAGTCACCAGTCATTTCCATCTTCTTGACCTGTGTGACTATCTTGAAAATCTCTCCACCCAATTAGAACTCAGTTCTTTTAAGTTAGAAAGCCTTCTTTTTAGTAGAACTAAATGACTCTTATAATTTGGCTTCCTGCCATCTGAGTAAGCTAATCAACTTTCTTCTTGAGATGCTATATTAAGGAGTACTTTATTACTCATCAAAAGCCTTTTGTGCTTAAGTTTATTAATGTAGTCATAGTGTGAAAAGTGCATTCTATTATAAGCAAGAGAAGAAAGGTCATTTTCTTTAGTGAAGCTGGTTTAGAATTCATTTTGAAGCATAGCATAACCGTGAGCCTACGCCACATTTTTATATTTAGTCTTTAAAAAGTTGGCACATAATTGCTACAGTACAGTTTGTGAATTCCAGAATGAGTGGTATTGTGGTGTTAAAATGAAATTTGTGAGTAGGTTAAGATATTTGCACAGTGCATAGGTCACTGTTACAGCAAGTGTGATTCATTGACTCATGCAAATACATTCTGCTGCATTTCCTGTTTGCAATTTATCACTTACCACTAGAACAATTTAAGAAAACAGAAAAACAGACATGCGTTGGACCTTGACTGATTGTAACCAAAATGGGATGTCACTTTGCAAAGGATTGATAGCCCAGAAATAAGCTATGAACCTGCCTGGGTGGTTTGGTGATCACCATATTGCTGAAGGAAATGTGTTGTCACCCAGGTAGACAGATTGGGGGTTCAGCATCATTCATTCTGATGTCTGGTGCTTCTGGGTAAGTCTCAGTCCCCAAATCCTTCCATCTTTTCCAAAGAATATGGATTTTGGTCAAGTGGGCATGTACCCTTCTGTAGATAGCCAGCAGCTTAAATGAGATTCCCTCCCAATACCGTGTCATCCATATGTGTAGAATGTGTCCCAGACTGAGGAAAGCTCATGACAGGAGCAACTAGGATCATTCAAAAGTTGTGTCCAATTGCCAAGGTCACAGAACAAGAAGACTGAAATGCAAATGGATGTAACGTAATCCTCTGCACCTGCCAGTGACTGTTGCCTAAACAACCCTCTTATTTTTAAATTCATACCATGCCTTGGTGTTCAGCTGAGAACCATATTGCAGCCCTGGCAGTAGTTGCCCGTGGACCAGAGCCTGGGTAGCTCTGACAAAGGGCTGAATGTGAGATGGCCACATGATACTGGGGAACCTGTCTATCAGCCGCTCCCAGAGGGACAGATTGGCCATTCTAACAGGCATAGGCTCTGCTTCTCACATACTCTACTTCTCTTGGGAGACCTGGCCTCTGAGGAAGTTTCCCTCATTTTTTTTTTTTTAATAAGCCAAGGCATCCTTTTTTCCTTTTTTCCAGTTCCAGGCATATGTATTCCATTCACCCCTTGCTCAGAGGAACTCAGCAAATCTTTTTGGACTGAGTATGTATTAGTGAGAAGTGCTGTTCATTCTGAGCACACGGACTCTAGGCCCTACCTTAGTTGTTTCCATACCTTGCTCATTTTGCAAACTTGCCCAGAGTCACAGGTGGATAAAAGCAAAGCCAAGATTGCAATCCAGAGCCATGCAAATTGCAACTGTATCATGAGGTGTGTGGGTTTTTAAATTTTAATTACTACTAATTTGTATGTTTCAGTGTATTTTTTTTAAGACAGAGGGGGACAGTGAGAGAGAAAGAATCAATTTTATTTAGTTTTTCATGTGGCTTTCATTGCTCCAACACTTTGTTGTGTGGTGCTGGGATTTGAACTTGCATCCTCGAGCAAGCGCCGTAACTGCTTAGCCACTCCTCCAGCCCCTCGATGTATTTTTATGAGGGGGGAAAAGCTCCTTAGAACTAATATGCTACCTGGAAATATTGTTTCCCACAAAAATTAAGTAACTTAATAATTTGCCATTATTAGAATTATTAATATTTACAGCCGCAGTTCTTTTTTGTTGTACAAGAAACTTCTTATGAATTATAAGGTATGAATCCCTCTGGATTCAATTTTTCCACAAGTCTGACCTTCTTTGCTCCATGTGGTATGATAATGCACTTGCTATTATAATCCCTGTCTGTACATTTTGATTTGAAGAATAGTTACAGGTTTTGTAGAATTATTTATTCCTATTAGTAAAAATTGATGATGTTCTTAGAGGACTGAGTCAGGTTTCTGCCTACTTATGACATTAAAGTAAAAGGGTTGATGCAAATTTATACCACTAAATGTTAATTTTAGTTTTATAAATAAATCCTTCTCTGCGTTTCTTCTGTAGTTTTCTTAAATTTGTAAATTACTATTAACACATGCAAAACAATAATGAATTCCATTTATCTGAAAAACATCATTTTAAAGTTGAAATAAAATAGTAACAGTATTACTGTCATTCAGAGAATTAAGAGTAAGTGTGTACACACATGTACGAAGTATATAGTTAGAAATAAAGTTCTAAAATTCAGTTCAGCTTGGATAATGGCTGATTCATGTAACTCCAGAACAGTTTTACTTGCTCATTAAACTACTACAGACTTGATTTTAAGTAGGATTCTCTTTAATTGCATTTGTGATTCCTCATGCTCAGCAATTCGTTTTGTCTATTTTTAGTGTTCCCTTTTGTTGCTTATTTTAACATGAATCTTAGTACTTGTGCTTGTAAGATTTTTGTTAGAAAGCTTTCGTATTCCTTAAATTTTTTCCTTCTGAACACATCTGTGTTGTTTTGCCTTATCCACAGATCTCCCTAGTTGCAGTGGCCCAAAAGCCCCTCACAGTGTGAACTTATGCTCTGAGGTCAATGGATCTATAATTTTTTTCCTATCTGTAGCATCAAAATTCCACATGGTTCATTATATTATTTTTAAATTAATCACAAAAGAAAACCAAACTTTTACTATGGGAAACATTTTAGACACCATCATGTTTAACCACTTTATTAATTTAAAAAGTATGAATTCATTATTTCTGTCTAGGAGAAACACAATCCCACCCACCCCCCTCAACCCACCCTCCAATTTTGCCTTACTCAAGAGCACACGTGGCAGTTGAGAGATACAGTTGGAGGAAAACTCACTTGGATTTACCTATAGAGAGTTTTAAGACCACTCCTCTGGCTCAGCATTTTCACCCTCTGCACCGACATTTTCTAGCTGATGATCCTTCGTAAGGTACATTGTAGATTTTGTGAGAGCTGGTGTCCCCATATTCTCCAGATCTCCAATTAGGGAAATCAGTGATTAGCTTTTCAGAACTTTTTTTTTAACTGGAGATTAAACCCAGGGGCACTTAACCACTGGGCCACATCACCACATCCCCTGTCCTTTTTTTAAAAACATATTTTTATTAAGGAGTTGAGTTGTTGTACAATCATAAATGCATCTAAAGTAACAATATGATATACATTTGATCCTAAACCATAGCTACCCCTGTTTCACCCACATCCCAGTCTCTTGATTCTTCTCTATTTTTTTATTTTGAGGCAGGCTCTCACTAAGTTGCTTAGGCCCTCACTAAGTTGCTGAAGCTGGCCTCAAACTTGCAATCCTCCTGCCTCAGCCTCCTGACTTGCTGGGACTACAGGCGTGTATCACCATGCCTGACTTGCTCTTCAGCCTCTTAATAGTCACCTTATTGGGCTGAA
>PVKS010001145.1:92874-116063 GCA_004027875.1 Aplodontia rufa
CAGCTGGCTTGTAATTAGCAAATTGCCTGACCGCATGACTAAGCTATTCGGCCACTCATTTGTTACAATTGGAGAAAGGTGTTTGCATTGTACCCTATTGGCTGTTGTAATGGATAAATAGAGTAGCAGCTAGTCAGGTAAAGCAAGCGGCCCAAGGAGAAAGCAGCCAAAGAGGAGAGCAGCTAAAGGAGAAGCAGTAGCCAGAGAAGAGCAAGAAAGCAAGCAGCCGAGTCCTGAAGGAAGAGAGCACAGAAGCAGTCGGAAGCAGCAGCAGCAGCAGCAGAGACGTCAGAGATCAGCAGCGGTAGAAGATGCAGGTCCCGTGTTCCAGCCGCCGGCGTTCGCCCCCTAGTTCCCGGCTCCCCAACCCTTCCTAACTCAGCCCCTCGGAGGATGGCCCAGCATTGGGTCATTCTGCCCGTTCCTAGCTCTGGAGTGCAGCGGGGAGCGAGACTCCTTTCCCCATCCCCGCCCTAACTCGGCCCCTTGGAGGACGGCCCAGCGTTAGGTCGTTCTGCCCGCTCCTTGCACAGGAACGCTGCGGGGAGCGACTCCTCTTCCCCCGTCCCCAGCCCTGTCCTGCCGGCGCCCGGTTCCCACTGTCCTGCTGGCCCCCCTGGGAACAGCTAAGGTTCCCCGAGGCTGTTCCGCTGCTCCCCACTCCAGAACCCTGGGGGGGGGGGCCGACAGCTTAACTCCAATATTTTCTCCCCTGCTCAGTAAGGTTTCAGCAAGCTTCCTGCTGCTGCAGCTTGGTCACTGTGGTTGGAGACCTGAATTAGCACAGTCCCTGAGGCGATGTAGGGCTCAACTCTATATTTTCCTTCCTTCTAGGATCTTGGCCGTTGTTTGTCCTTGCTGTCTTAGTTGCTCTTATGGTCTTAAATAGCTGTTTGGTTTTTTAAAATTCAACTTCCCTCGCTGTTAGTGGGAAGGCTGTTCTGATACAAGGTGCTCTGTCAGAGGTGGACCTCAGCCTGCTCTTATTTCCTTTTGCGGCTCTCTTCCTAGGATTGTCCTAGGATCTGCCGTACATGGTTTTGTCTTCAAAGTGTGTCTTAAATGCTGCCTTTTCTGAAGAATTTCCTTATGATCCTATCTAAATATGAACTCTTCCATAGTTTTCTCTGAGAGTCTTTTTGCCTCTATTTGTTTTAAAGCCTTTATTGTATTTTTTCCATGAATCATATATTCACATACATTGTTCATTGCCCACTCAATTAAAAATGACTCCGAGGAGGATGATTCCCTGTTCCTTGATTCCTTTGAAATGCCTAGTACAAAGATCAGGACACCACACAAACACAGTGCGCAGAGAATGTTCATAGGATTCAAAATGTTGTTCAATCCTAGCTGCGTATGCAGAACAAGTGATGGATTTCTTACCAAGGTTGAAACTGAAATTTTTACCATACAAACTATTGGTGCAGTGGCAACATAGAGATCATGGTCGTGTTACTGTACTCTCTGGAAGTAAATTGGTTTGGTGGTAAAGAGCAAAACAACCCTCATCAGTGACTTATTTCTTCCTAGTTATATTTCATGGAATGATCTCAGTCACTATTATGTGTCTCTTCTGTACCATGAACTTTTACATAGATTATCTCATTTAATCATCTCAGAAACCTGGAGTTAGGGTTGTTATTCTAACTTTAGGCTGCGTGCTCAAATTTGCACACTTAGATTAGTGGGAGAACTGAGTCTCAAGCCCAGGTGAATCTCCAGTCCTTAAGGGCGCCAGTCATGGAACGAAATCATGTCTTCATGCTGCAGTTAACTGCTGAGAAGACCACACATCACTAAAGTCTCTTCCAACGTTTGCTTAGCTTTTATGTAAGTCCACTGAATCTTGGGGAAATCTCAATATACAGGACCTCTGGTTTAGCTTTCAAGTGGAAATAAATATGGTTCTTACCAAATTTTGTTGAATCTAAAATACCATTGGTTTTAAGATGTAACAGTGTTGTATGTTGAAAAAATGGTATCACAACTTTGACTACCTCGTACTGATCATATGAAGCATCATGATTTCAGAGATGCTAAAATGATATTTTTAAAAATTTAGAATTGATAAAATATATGTCCTAAGTGCATAATAGGTGGGAATGTTATAAGATAAGTGTGTAAAGCACTTACTATAGAACCTGTTGCATGAACAGTGCTAAATAAATAATTATTGAATACATAACTGAGATATGATAATGGACCAGTACATACTCTAAAAAGCCCTGTGTAGCTGCAAGTGAGAGATGGAATTTATTGAAATAGAATACAGTACTGAACTGGAAAAGTTTTCAACAATTAACAGCATGCCGGTACCAAGGAGATTACCTACCAAGTAGAATTAACCCTTCCAGTTGAAAGAGCTAGGAAGAGGGTAGTGTCCCCCTGTAGCTGTATTCAAATGTGCCTCTGTAGGTTGGAAGCCATCAAAAGCATTTCAGAGATGTGAGCAGTATTTGGAGAGAGTGTGTGCACAAAATTCCTCCCTGAATAATACGCTCAGGATTTTGGAACCGCAGTGTCTTACTGAGATATTATCAGTGGGACAGAGGAAGTAGAGCAACTTAATACAAAAAAAACCTTGTGGGGGCTGCAGCGGTGGTTCAGCGGTTACGGCTCTTGTCTGGCATGCGCAAGGATGTGAGTTCGAACCCCAGCACCACGTACACAACAAAGTGTTGGAGCAATGAAAGCCACATGAAAAACTAAATAAAATTGTCTCTCTCTCTCACACTGTCCCACTGTCTCTCTAAAAAAAAAAAAAAAAAAAAAAAAGAACCTCATGGATTGTAATAGGAAATGTAATTCACATACCGGGATTTGTCAGAAGACAACCAGATGATCTGAAAGAACAGTATTGGCAAATTTTTTCCCTTTGTCTCAATACAGCGTAATGGCATTTTAATGGTTTAACAAAAGAAATATGTATCTCCTTTGAACATTGTATTATTAGCTTGTTAAAATTATTCAGTCTTTTCTAGCTTCCTTTGGAAGTTATTCTATAGAATAAAATCCACTTTCCATAGAGTCTTACAGCATGACAGAATTCTCAGCAGATGACCTAGCAGGCCTTCTGATCACAAGCATGTATTGTTATTGTCACCTGAGCGCCATTATATATAAAAAGGAAAGGAAATTTAAAATTTGTCAAGATTTTAGTGGATCAAATCACTCTTTAGATAGGCTATGTAGTTGGGTGGTTAGAGCCAAACTAGACTCAGATGGCCAGCCACAAATCCCGATAGCTTTGCTACATGCAACAAGTCACCCAGCCTCCCTTCTGTGTAAAATGCAAATAATTATAATAGGACTTATTTCATGGGGTTATTGTGAGAAGCAAATGGTCAGCGTATGAGAAACACTTAGACATATGTAGTAAGTGCTCCTAAAGCATTTGCTGATGAAGCAGTCGCATGCGGAGTAGGAGCCACACCTTCTTCAATCCAAAGCTGCTTCTCTGTCATATTGTGCTTCTACCTGCCAGCTAACATGTAATTCCATGTGCTGTGCAGATCACATTGGATGGATGTAACCCTTGATTTCTAGGAACATTTGGATGTAACATGGATGCAACATCTATTCTTACTATGTGATTTTTGCTCAGTTTGGGCCTTAGCCTTATCATCTCTTAACCTTTAATATCTGTTAGATCAAAGAATAGTTGGCCACAGACCATGCTCTGGGATTGCATCTAATGTAGCAACCTGTGTTTGACAGAGTGCCTTCCTCTGCCTGGTTTCGTTTGGTCCTTTGGTATTGTTTCACAGTTGGAAAAGGTGCTGTTATCTCATCTGTCAGATGAAGAAGTGGAAACTCAGTGAGTCTTAGCTTCACTAGATTGGCATGGACTCCAACTCAGCGTCTCTCACTCTTAATTCAGAAGGGTCATTCACTGTGCACACATATCTACCCAGTGGCTGCTAATTGAGCACCTGTTAGTTGACAGGTTATGAAATCCCAACTCTACAGAGAGAACCTGCCTTTTTCCATAAAGGAAGTCATCATATAACAGACAAGAGAAGCAACTGACAAGAAGGGCATCGTCAGTTATTAGAACAAAGTACTACTAGAACACCCAGAGATGGTGAAAGGGCCTCAAGATTTGAGGGTGCCTTTATAGACATGGTGACATTTTTTTTTAAGAGAGAAGGAGAGAGAGAGAGAGAGAATCAATTTTTTATTGAGTTTTTCACATGGCTTTCATTGCTCTGACACTTAGTTGTGTATGTGGGTGCTGGGGTTTGAACCTGCGTACTTGCACATGCTGGGCAAGCACTGTAATCGCCAAGCCACAACATAGTGACATTTGAAAATAAGCAAAGTTGTGAAAGAAGTAGAAGATGGGAATGCTTTGGGCAAAGAAAACAGCTTGTTGAAGGACATTGAGTGGCCCAGAGTGACAGTGTGGTGAGGTGGGACTGAAAAACAGGTGGAGTTGGGAAAGGCATAAGGAAGGTGGACATTTTCCTCTAGGTGACAGGAAACCAGTAAAGGTTTAAGCAAGCACTGTCAGAGTGGCATTTCAGGAAACAGTCACACCAGGTGTACTGAGGTGTATGCACAGAAAACACTGGAATCAAGAGGCTGATAACACTAGTCTACACACTTCAGAAATAATCTCTGGGAATCAGTACTTGAACATGAGAATAGTTTGCAGAAAAATAGTTTGCATTTTTGAATGAGCGAGTGACACAAGATAATGTTATATAAGTGGAATACAAGCAAATGGACGTTTGGAAGGAAGATGTGGCTTCGCTGTTGGGCATTTTGAGTTTGCCGTTCTGAGGCTGCGTATGCAGATGTTGGCGTGGTTAGCATGGTCCTGATATTGAAACCGTGAGGCTGGACAGGGTCAGTCCAGGAGGAAGTGGAGGCTGAGCAAAGAGATCTGGTGGAGGAAATGGCATTTGGGGAATGGCAGCAGAAATGAACTTTTCAGAGAAAACAAAGGAACGAGAGAATTTCATGGAAAAGGTGCATTGTGATGCCATTGCTGCCAAGAGGTCAAGAGGCTGAGGCTGTCAGATTTGACGCGTAGTGATGTACAGTCAAGAGCTGCTAATGATGGGGATCCGTTCTAAGAAACTTGTCACTAGGTGCTTCCATCATGGTCACCAAGTGTTCTCTCACACATGTGGATGGCAGGGCCGGCTGTAGAGGCCATCTGGTCTACCTGTTGCTCCTGGGCTCCGAGCCTGCACTGCACGTTACTGTACTGAATGCTGTTGGCCCTTATAGCACAGTGCTATATATTTCTGTATCTAAATATGCCTAGACGTCACAAAGGCACTAAACAAAAGACATGAAAGATGAGGCACTTACCATGAATGGAGCGCACAGGAAAGAGCAGCTGTGACTGTGAAGGTGCAGGAAGTAACTTCCCATTGCGGGGAACCTTGGAAACACTGTGCACTTAGGCCACATGAAATTTATTAGGAAATTTTCTTTCTGTTTAATAAATTAGCTTTAGCTTGCTGTACCTTTTTAACTTGAAAAGCTAAGTTTTTGAAACTCCTTGACTCTTGTAACAAAGCTTAAAGTATAACGTGATACAAACACAGAAAAATATTTTCACTCTTTATGTCTTTTCTCTGTAGGCCTTTTTCCATTTATTTTTTAACTTTAAAAAAATTTTTTTGTTCACAATAAAAGCATAAACACACATTATCCTGGATCTACACAGGGTTAAGATATCAGTATCATTGTCTTCCACCTCCATATCTTGTCCCACTGGAAGATGTTTGGGGCAGTAACACCTATGGAGCTGTCACCTCTTATAACAACTGTATCCTCTTCTGGAATTCTTCCTGAAGTACTTGCCCGTGGTTGGTTTTTTTGTTTTTGTTTTTTGGTGTTTTGTTTTGATTTTTTTGTTTAGTTTAGTTTTGTCTTGGTACCAAGGATTGAACCTAGGGGGTGCTTATCCACTGAGCCACACCCCCAGCCCTTTTTACTTTTTATTTTGAGACAGTGTCTCACTAAGTTACTTAGGTCCTCACTGCTGGCCTTGAAGTTGCAATCCTGCTGCCTCAGCCTTCAGAGTTGCTGGGATTACAGGCATGTACCACTGTCCCTGGCCCTGTGGCTGCTTTAACAATTAACATATACACATGATGTGTGTGTGTGTGTGTGTGTGTGTGTGTGTATGTTGTACTCTGATGATTAAAAGTATAGTATAGTAAATACATCAAACAGCAGTATGGTCATTTATCACTGTCTAGGGTTGTGTGCTCCACATAGCTGTGTGCCCTGTGCCTTTGTATGACTGCCAGTACAGTATGTTGTGTAGGACAGCATCACCACGAGCAACTAAGGAACGTGTTGCCTTTTGACAGCTGTGGTGTCACTAGGCAACAGGAATTCTTTTGGCTCCATTGTAATCTTCAGGGATCATTTTCATATGGGGTTTGCCACTGACCAAAATGTTGCTGTTTAGTGCATGATGGATGGACTAGATAATAGCAAAAGCCCTGCCCATTTATCAAGCTGGCCTTTCATTTGGAAGTGCTCAGTAGCTTTTTTTCCTAAGGGCAAATAATAAAGTGAGTTAAATAGGCCAATCTGGAGAAATCCTTTAATTCACAAAACCTTCACCACAGGCCTTCCTATTTATCTGTGGGTATGGATTGGATATTGTCATTGCTAATTCTGACATTCAGCTCTTTTGAAAGAATTTTAGGAATGGCTGGTTGCATAGTGTATATAAGACTCAAACCTTCTATATCTAACTTAACCTCCGTAAAATAAGAGGTATACAGGATTGAGATGGGGGACGAAGCCTCGTATTAATGTTTGAATGTCACATCAAATCAGAGTGGGGATAAACACTGTCTAGAGACTACAATTGGAATGTAAGAGGTAGGGTGTGTGTGAGAGAAGAGACAGACAGACAGACAGACACATTACCATGATGGTCCTGGAAGTGCCTGAATGTGTCTTTAGGCCTTGCTAGAATAATTTCAACGTCCACATCCTTTTCAGACTTACAGAGATAAGGTGGTGCCTTAGAATCCCCAGTTTTTGAATGGTCATCTTTGTTTGTACCGTTGCAAACGCTGGCCTGGAAGTTAATGTTATTTGGGGGAAAGGAAAGTTGACAGTTTGGGCTCCTCTTCTGACTGCAAACCAATTTGGACTTGGAACATTGAACAGAATCGTCAGTGATTGTCGCCACACAGGATGCCCTCTGTTAAAGGCTTCAGAGAGGAGGAGGTAAAGCTTTGCTCAGCCTTAGGTATAAAGATGTTTAAAGGTGAAACCTAGCCACTGGAGCCCGGCACCCTTTTTCTTACCAACTTTCCTAAAGAAGGCCAGCACTTCACAGCTCTTCTGCTGCCCAACACTACTCAGCTCTGACTGCCATTAGCATTACTGGACATGATTCAAAATAGATAAAAGACGCAGGCTTCTGCACTGAGAATGTTGCCAAGCGCTGTTGTCTAAGCAGCTGGGAAGAGGTTCTTGGAGTTCTTCTTGGTACCCATGTCACAGGGAGGAGCAGAAAACTTGGATCTTTGCTGCTGACCTCTGACCTGCATTACAGACACTGCTCCTGCCAAACAAATATTCTCCACTGAACTTGGGGCTTAGCCAATTAGGTGATGTGCACAAACCAAGGAAATATGACCTTTATTCCCTCTCCTTTAGGTCCCCAAGCCTTGTCACCTCTTGTTTGCCTTTGCAATCCCTGATTAGAACTCGACATCTCCAGGAAGTAGTTCCTATAGCCGTGTACCCCTATTAAATGAATATGGGCTGACTCAGAACTGAAGTAAAACTGCTTTCCCTCTGCAGCCTCCCTGCCTTTTCCTTTAATAAAAATTCAAGGGTTGTTCCCAGACTTTTGGGTTTGCTGTAAATGGAATCATCCTAAGACCCAAAGGACATCTCCAGCCTACACATTAGTGTTCTAGAGATTACCTACAAATAGACCAGTTCAATTACATTTCCACCTGTGTCCTTAGCCTTTTATAGGAGCTGTTTTTCTAACTGCAGTTGGAAAAAATTCAGGGGGTTACATAACCCTTTCTAAAAAGTGAAGCAGAGAAAATGCTTCAGCGCCTTGCATGACGTGCAGGTAGCTATTGTTCTGTGAAGCTCTGGTTTCATTACATATCCACATGCGTGTGTCCAGAGTCACCATGAATTTAAATGCCACGGTCTTAGGTGATAATAGCACGGTGATTCATCTGTTCTGTGAAAATGCCCACAGTGGAAAGCACCATGACCAAGAGTAACCTCCTTGCCACCCAGCGGGTCAGGAGCAGGCTGCTACCTGTTGCTGCCAGAGTGTTTGCTAACAGAAGCTATTTTTAGCTTTTGTTTTTATGTCTTGTTCATCATTTCTATTTCTGGCCCATAGGCACCATCCCCTGTGGGCAGGGCTTGTCAGTTGCTAAGGAGGCTCTTCACAGCTCCGAAGCCAGTCCATGCTGTCCCAAAGCCAAGAACCTCCGCCACACTTGCCCTCAGCTATGGTTTTTATTGGATGTAGGGGTTGTGGGTTTACCCTAGAGAAGGGTCTCCCTTCCCACTAGCAAATGGGGTGCACCCTCTCTACAGCAATATGAGAACAAGGGATGGGACCTGCCCAGTCAAAGAACCAGGCTGGACCTTCATGTCCAAACTCCAAAGATGGTAAAACATAGGTATTGTCACCTGTGTCTTCACTTTGAATGTGTGTGAGAAATGGAAGCAGATGAGGATGTAGCAGAGTCTGGACATGAGAAGGAAAGGCCTGGGGAACCCACGACCACCCAACCACTCCGGGCTCCGTATGACTCCTTAGTGAAGAACCACCGGGGTCCTGCTGGAACTGCACTTCCAACCATCTACAGTTGTTTTTCTTTTCACTTTTGCTTGTTTGGTTGTTTATGTTACTCCAGACAACAGCTTAGTAAACCACACAGAGTTCATTCCATGAGATGGCTTAAAATCTCCACTATAGCTGCACACATTCCGAAGTTTTTAACCTTCCTTCCTTGTGAGTTACCAGCAGACCTCTGAGGCACACCTGTATGCTCACCTGTCATAGCAGTCAGTGTGCTGAAGCCCAGGTGAGCCAGGGCAGCAGAGCCACCTGTGCTGGGGCTTCGGGGTGGGTTATTCTTGTCTGAGAACACCAGCACTTACGTAGCAATTTTGCAACTACAGGGTGAATTAGATGTGATGTGCTTCTCTTTTAATGCAAAAACAGTGACTCTGCCACTGCTCCCCACCGTTACCAGGTGGGAGGTGGCCATTGAAGTGTTCATGCTGAAAGGCAGAAATGTTAAGACTTTTAGGAATGGAAAGGATTGGATCAGGGAGCAATTGTCAGGGAGCATTTATTTAAAATGAATTATTGCTTTTCCCTCTTACTTCTAATTTCCTCATTCTAGTTTTTTAGAAGGGGGAACTAAGGAGTGAAATTCTAATCAATATTTTTTCTTCTTGCTACCAGCACTGGTATAGTGTGGTAGAGAAATGATTTGAAAAGAAAACTAAAATGTGGTTTTATTTTTGTGCCTTAGGAGTACTTGAAAGCTGATCGTAAATATGCCTATTTCCCTAACATGCATCTTTGTGTAGTAACCTCAACAGATGAATCCCGGGTTATATATTGCTGAGGCTGAGTAAATGTCAAAAGGGAAAGGGTACAATAAGCATATGTCCCTGTGTTGACTTTGCATTATAAGGAATCAGTCTACAGAATGTAGGTCTGGCCATTCCTGATGCCATTATTTATTCAACAGTAGATGTACAGTGTTGCAATCTGATATATTTGGTATTATTGTCACTTTGGATTTGGTGGGAGAAAGGATATTATTCCGTTCCCCATTAGTGAAAGGATCTCAGAATCCACTCCGGAATTCTGTCTCCAAGTAGAGATCAAAATCTCTCACCTTTTTCTTCCAAGAAAGAATTATAGGTTTAATTCTTTCTGGAAATGACTGTCTTTTCTAAGAAAATCTTGGAAGAACTTGAAGATGTTGATAAAGACTAGAAATAATTAGCACACTATATAGTCATATGAACAGCATTTGGGTAAAGAAGTAAAATGAAGATATTAGGTAGGTTTTCTTAGTCCCGGGAGGTCTACATTATAATGATTTTAATCTTTATTCTATAAAAGCTTAAAATACTACTCTAAGATTTTTTTCCTGGTAATGAAAATTGAACCCAAGGGTGCTCTAACACTCTTCTCTAAGATTTTTTGAGCTTCCTGGGGCTCTTATATTTTCATGTTTATCATGAGACCTTTTAGATGTCTTGCACTCTGTTGATCCAAACCTACTTACCTTTCCGACACAGGCATGCACACACTCCAAAACAAATGCCCTACTTACACATCTGCACATGTGAACACACACACACACACACACACACACACACACTCACACACACACACACACACCCCACCACCACCACCACCACCACCACCAGTCTTGTTCTACCATACAGAATCTTTCTGATAACCTGAGGGGTCACATCACATGTCGGTCTCAACATTGCATTTAAGATACATCATTGTTCTTAAAAGATTTCTTTTTTAACTTTGGTGATGTAGGTAGCACATTCTGCTCCCCTGCTCCTTGTCTTCCCTTCAGATGGCTCCCCTGTATAACCCTGTGTTCAACCCACCATCTCTAAGATTTTTCCCATCTGCCTCCATGAAATACCTATGCCTCTGAAATTAAAATGATCTCTACCAGGCCTTCTGCTTTCTCATGGAGTCTCAACACTTCTCAGGAGCCCCGTTTCCTTCCTTTTTGGTGGGAGATACAGGGTTGACGTGAAATTCCCATTGTGGCTGAGCAGGAATTTGACTGCTGCTCACCGGAAGTTTCTCTTGGTCTTACTGTGTGCTGAGTCAGCCTCACCCCTGTCCCTAGCTCTTCTCTCTCCTCTCTTGTCTACAACCACCTGCTGCAGAATCACACCTCTGTCCTCTGTGGCCAGCGTCCTCCTTCTCCCTGAAGCTTCGGAAGCAGGATGCTCTGTTCCGGAATTCTCTCCCTTCCTGCCCCAACTAAAGGCATTTACTACTTTTAGAATAATTCCAGTGCCGTGCGTTGGAAAGTAGTTTATTTACCCTTTTGCTACCAGTAATAATGTAATATGTGATCATATGAAATCATATTAAAATTATAAATAATAAATCTTCACATTAATTTCAACATCTCTGTATAAGGGGCAAAAATAATGAGATGGGACTGGGGAAAGTTCCAGAAAAGTTTCCCACTAGAATTAGTTGATTGCTTTTGAAAGGAAGCTGCAAGAGCTCCATGCTTGTGATTGTTACAAACAACTGGAAAAATAATTAAATGTGCTTTTAGGACCATTCTGTGTTGACTGAGGTGAGTGGGTCAAAAGTCTAATAAAACATTTTGATGTTTCTAACCTTGGATTTTCAAGTCCACCCAGTCCTTGAGCAACAAGGAAGGAAAACACCATCTGCTCTCTGGTAATATGAAAGAGATGGTGTAGAGAAGTGTTGAAGAACAGCAGCTTTGGAGAAAGACACAGCTGAGTTTATTGTTGTTGCTTTTATTACCAGGAGTTAAGACTAGGTAAATACCATGGCTGCTCCCATCTGAAAGATAAGGGAACTGATTCTGAAAGGTAAATTACGTGTTCAAGGTCACGACTCTAGATAGCGGCACAGCGAACGTGGGGACCCCAGTCTTCTGACTCCTAGTGGGCTCCCTGCGCACCAAGGCAGTGGTTGCATTACACCTTGGACATTATGGCACCCTGGCAGGGATGTGTGCGCCCACTGTCCCAGAACTGTCGCACAGACCTGTCCTATCACTTGGAGCCCTGTACCCTGGCGAAAACAGCTGCAGGCTGCAAAGATGTGGCTGATACTACCTCAGCTGAGCGCAGGATTACCACCAAGCAGCCTGCGATGTAACCCAGAGTGAATGCTCTTCTGGAAAGACCTAGAGCATTATTCTTTGGGGGGAACTGGATCGAAGACAGGAAATTGGCTGCAAGATTCCGGTGTTGGCATTTTGAATATATGCTAATGCTAATTGGAGTTATTTTTACTTGAGAGGCATTTATATGTATGTGATTTTTCTATCTATGAGGGATTTATGTGAGGGAGAGAGGCATCTGAAGGAGACTGGTAAAATTTGAGCCAATCTAAAGTTGGGTGGCAACTCTTACTCATTGAAATTGTTTCTAAATAGCAAAAAAAAACCCTGCCATTAACAAAGTTAAAAAGGTGGATAAAATAACAGAAACATTTGTGTGGCATATATTAGAAAATGTTTAGTGTTTTTTAACTTACAAAGAACAAACACAAAAAATCAGCAAGAAATTATAAATATCTCAATAAAAAATACATCTATCAAAATGGGTGCTTTGTAAAAGGATCACATATGATTCAAAAATAAAAGGGAAAAAGTTTATCCCCATTATTAATCAAAGATATCAATTAAAACATTGTATCATTTTTGTATAAAATTGGCAAAGATTAAGGGAAAAAAAGGACAAGCCTAGTAATGGGTAGAGCTAGGGACACTGGATTCTTTCAGGAAATCTAAATTGCATCAAGTTTAAGGCTCATCGTTATTCAGGTATTATTAAGAAAGAAATGCCACTAATTAAACTGAAACAATGCTGTCATGTCACTTGCAACTGATTTTACAGTTGTAAGCTGTTGTTTATGCTACTTTAAATAGGCTTTAGTCATTGATCATTCCTAAATGTTTATATGTAGAAAATGTAAGCAAAGTAAATTGATTATAGTGGCATTTTTCTAATACTATTTCACAGAATCCAGCATCTCTGAATCCATTTTCAACATAGGCATTAACATCCATCATCCATTTTCTTTTTCTTTCTTTTTTATTTTTATTTATTCATTATTTATTATTTATTTATTTATTTTTGTACCGGGAATTGAATCCAGGGGCTCTTAACCACTGAGCCACATCCACAGCCCTTTTTATATTTTACTTTCAGACAGGGTCTCACTAAATTGCTTAGGGCCTTACGAAGTTGCTGAGGCTGGCTTTGAACTCATGATCCTCCTGTCTCAGCCTCTGGAGTAGCTGGGATTACAGCATCTGCCACCACTCCTGGCTAACATCCATGTATTTTCCAATCAAGGTTGCCATGTGTGCTCTTGAGTTCTTTGAGGACACAAGGTCTCATTGAGAGCTATGCTTAGGTCTCCGGGAGTTTTATTTATTTATTTTTTTAACCAAACCACTGATGTTCATTCTGGGAGATTCAATGTGAACACTTTCTTGATCTTAAAGTAGGTATCAAAAAGTTTCCAGATGCTAGTCAGACTTATGAACCCTTCTGAAAATGCCTGTTGAGTGGTTTTCTGGCTGGAGCGTTGCAGGGTGGTAGTGACAGCCACGTCACAACTGCCACCTCAACATCTGTGATTATAAAACACTGTAGATTGGAGTGAAAATTCTGATTTTACAGATGCTAGGGGTGAAAGCAATGTAGCACTGAGATGTGGAACTCACTGTTGTGGAAACATACAGTACCATGGTCATCTTCACGTTGGACAATAGGTTCCCTAAAAGATCCTTTGTCATACATACACTTTTGTCCCCAAAAGTAAGCCTCTAGGAATTTATTCTCATGTGATTCTGGTGAATGAGAATTTTACAAAGGTATCTGTTGCTTTTAAAAGTCACAACTTTGGACTAACCATGAGATGTCCACAGAGGGAGAATTGGCTAAAAGAATCCTTTTAGCATGCCACCATTATTCCAAACTTTGTCATCCCTCTCTGTCCCAGAATGTGATGAGCTTCAGTGAGAATGACATGTCCACACATAAAAAGATACCTGTGGGTTGCAAGAGGCAAGAGGGGCTTGTAAAACAACATGTGTAGTCATTACTGGCACTTACTTTAATGCTTTGAGTGCCTTATATTACACTTATACTTAGAATAAAAGAACAATGTTATTTTCTTTTCAGTATGTCCAAACCAGTATTTCCAAAGAGGTGTCAGGTGCAGTGCTATCACATTTAGAGTAGACTGCCACAGGTTATGCATGATGTCTTGAGCTGAATGAAGGGCAGCTGGAGCAGTGGCTCAGTGGTTACAGTGCTTGTCTGCCATGCACCAGGACATGGGTTCAAACCCCAGCACCACATACACAACAAAGTGTTGGAGCAACCAAAGCCACATAAAAAACTAAATAAAGTTGATTCTCTCTCTCATTGTCCCTCTCTTTTTAAAAAAAAAAATGCTGAATGAAAGGACAGGTTTCAGAGCTCTCAGAAGCACAGGAAATGGCCTATGGAGCAGGTCAGGGAACAGAATATTAAGTGCTTATTTGCTTACCAACTTTTGAAAACCTAACATCCCCAAAGCACTGTGATAGGTGGTGTGAACATTCAGGATGCTTAAAGAAAGTCACAAGATGCATCAGCTTTTAAAATGCTATGGCAGTTCTGAAGGGGAAAGTTCGTTCAAGTTTGGGACTCCGTGGAGACCTTCTGGAGGAGGTGGCATTTGATTTAGAACAAGACTAGGAAAACAGTAGAAATGCCATTGAGCAGCACAGACAGTAAGAGAAATCTTACACATGCCCTACATTTCTTAAAAGTGTTTCTTTTTAAAAGCTGAACTTATTAAAGTATAATGTGCATGTATATAAAAGCACACAAATCATAAATGTACATCTGCTTGATGGGTTTTCCAACTTAGTGAAAACACCTAGATTAAGAAGGAAAGCACCAGCTAACTGTATTAGCACCCGTCCAGCCAGCCAGGGCGTAAGAATGTATTCATCATGTTTGTTATCTCAACATCTACTTCAGATCGGCTCAGTGTTGGCATAAAGAAAGATTAGCAAAATTCATGAAGGACAGCTGAAAGAAATTAGTTTTTCCGAGCTGCAAATCAAACAGATGCACTCAACAATCAGTTGGTCAGTCCTGAGGGAGTTCCTGGCACTGAACTAGACTCCGGCAATGCTGAGCTGCACACAAGAAGGTCTCTTGTTGGATGGAACTCAGATTCTGTTTGGGGAGAAGTAGAAGATTCCCAAAGGACACAGTTTTGCTTTGGTACGTAATGTTTTAATATTCCAGCTTCTATCTCTGAGAGTGCCACATGTAGAGCGTCCAACTGCACCTTTGTTTTCCAGTTGCCAAGGGCTTGGTTGTGTTTAAATAGAGCCCCGAAGATCTTTAGACCTGGAAAGAGCAGCAAAGAACATTAAGTCCCACATAAAGATCTTTTAGCACTGGTTATCAGCCATTGTTATCAAACAAAGGAATTTTGAAGTCATTTAAGGATATGAGAAATCCAACACCCACAATTCTTGAAGTTTCTTGGAATTTCAGCCAAGAATTCTGAGTACTTTCTCTAGCTGACTGATCAGGACTTGGAGGGCCCTTGTCTGTGTAATGGAATATGCAGTCTTGCAAGTCACGGTGTTGCCTTCTCCAGAACAAAAATAAAGGAGGGAGTATTTGATCACAGCAAACTTAAATGCCATCGTTTCTAAACTGAGCATCTGTTGCAAGACTAAAGTATTAATGATGGTATCTTTATTATTACATTTTCTGTATGACTGGTGGCAGTTTAACAAAGTGAAAGCTATAGAAACCTGATGCTCATCCTTTTTGAGGTTTATTTAACATGTTGCAGAAAAAAGTCTTGGAAAAATGGGTATAATTCATTGTTTTAGAAGCTAAAAACTATACTTAGCTTTCAAACAATGCACATAAATTTGAATGTGCGCCATTCCTTGTATTGACAAATCTAAAGAGACAGGAAAAAGTCAGGGTGGCCTTTAAGTCTCTCCTCCACCCACCAACAAAGGCAACTCTTGTTGACTCTCATGTGTATGCCTACCAAGAACTTTTTAAAAATTACAAAATACACCATGTTTGCATAAGAGCGTATGTAGCATATATGTAAAAAAAAATTTTAAAGAGAAAGGGACAGTGTGTGAGAGAGAGAGGAAGAGAGAATCGATTTTATTTAGTTTTTCGTGTGGCATTTGTTGGTCCAACAGTTTGCTGTGTACGTGGTACAGGGTTCAAACCCATATTCTCGCACATGCCAAGCAAGTGTGTAACCACTGAGCTACCACCCCATACCCCAGATTTGTGTAATGTTTAAAGAATGATGATTAACTACCCCCCCAAAATATTTCCTGTACTCATCTATTAGGATCCCTTTCCGTATTTGTAGCCCTGTCTCAGAAAAATAGCTACTATCTTCATGTTTTTAGACAATTTCCTTGCTTTGGTGTTTAATTCTTACATATGCAAACCTCAGGAAAAAAGTACATTCATATGAACACATATTTCTGTTTTAATTGTCTAACATACTACACAAAAATGTATGTATACATACCAACTCTCTATAATCTTAGTATGCAGATTTTGTGCAACTAAACAGGTTAACTTCACATAGTATTTTTTTAGTTTGTTTTTTTTTAAGAGAGAGAGCGAGCAAATCACTTTTATTTATTTCTCCATCTGGCCTTTGTTTCTCTGACCCTTTGTTGTATATGTGGTGCTGGGGCTTGAACCTGGGTTCTCTGCATGCCAGGCAAGTGCTTCAACTGCTGAGCCACCACTCCAGCTCCAGATTCTACCATTTTTAAACATGTAGGATAATCGATTGCATGAATGTGCCATAATTAATTCATCCATTTTATCAGTTCTTTTGATGGAAAACATTCGGCTTGTTTCTGTACTTTTTTCTTTTCTTTTTTTAAATTGGTTCTTTTTTAGGTATACATGACATAAGAATATACAATGACATCATTATAAAAGCACAGCGTTTAATTTGTTCTATTTCAGGCCCCAGTTTTCCCCCTTCCTCTCCCTTCCTCTCTCTATATGAGGGACCATCTGGGCAGGGAGTGGGTTTCGTGCCCTTGCTGAGAAGCACTTGGCCCCTTCCTCCAAGCAGGCCTCTCTCCTATGTCTGCCTCGTTCCTCCTGGTAAGCCCAGTGCAGGTTCACGGAAGATAACTGAGTCCCCAGTGCACACCCTTCAGCGTTGCAGGCCCCAGCTATTCCAGACTGAGATGCCAGCCCACATTTCACTCCAACAGCTTCTTAAAATGGTAGCTGATTTCTTCTTATCTCCTTGTGTGGTGGCTGCCTGCGTTCCAGATGATTCAGTGCAAACTTTCCATCTCTGCTAAGAGGAGTCTGTGCCTCCCTGGAATTCGTTCACTTTGCTTTCTTTGTGCCCTCAGCTCTTGGTTCCTGGTAGGTTCTAGGAAATTTACATACTGTAATTTTTCTTCATTGTTAAGTGGAAGCAGCTGTCTTCACACCTTTCTAAATCACAGGCAGAAGAGAAGCTCCATTTTCTAATACTTTGGTTCTATTTATTTTTTATTGCATACATAAGATCCGTTTCTATTTTACAAATAAGGTCTATCTGGATGTTCACATCTATTTACCAGTGCTTGGCTTCTTATTTCTTCTTGCATCTTAAGCTTGCTGGTGTCATTTTGCATCTTTTTGAAATTTCTTTTGCCGTTGCTTTACTGAGAGTCTGTACCCATCTGGTACAGGAATGGGTGATCAAAACATTTTGCTCGGGGGGAAGGGGGAGCTGGAGCAGTGGCTCAGCGGTTACTGTGCTTGCCTGGCATGCGCAAGTACCCGGGTTCAAACCCCAGCACCATGTACACAACCAAGTGTCAGAGCAATGAAAGCCATGTGAAAAACTCAATAAAAATTGGTTCTCTCTTTGTCCCTCTCTCTCTCATTGTCCTTCTCTCTTTAAAAAAACATTTATCTATGTACAATATGTATTCCTGTACTTGACTCAAAAAGGAAACATATATTTATTTGGCCCTTTAAAAATACAATGTGAGGGCTGGAGCAGTGGCTCAATGCTTATGGCATTTTCCTGGCATGCACAAGGACCCAGGTTCGAACCCCAGCTCCACGTAAACAACAAAGTATCCGAGCAACAAAAGCAACATGAAAAACTAAATAAAATTGATTCTCTCTCTCTCTCTCTCTCTCTCCTCTCTCTCACTGTCCCACTGTTTAAAAAATTGATTGTCTCTCTTTTAAAAAAAATGTGATGTGACATGATGGGAGGAAAGTGGAATTTGGGATTAGAAGGCCCCACATTGCCCCTGATTCACTTTAGATCCACTAGGGCCCAATATTTTGGTCCATAAAATGGAAATACAATCTCTGTTCTGCCTGCTTCTTGAAGTGCTGTAAGAAAAATAGTAAGATAATCTATCTCTCTGAATATAGTCATAAATCACCAACTACTCCATTCATGTGCACTATTGTTTTAAATCAATGATGTGGAGAATAAACATTTCAGGTACCCAATGCCAGCTATTCCAGACAGAAAGGGAATAGAATTGTGATAGGAATAGCAATAAAAAAGTGATAAAGACAGATTCCCTAAAAATGTTGCATTTAATTTCCTTTTTGCTTAATTCCAACAAAATAAAGTATCAGAACTGAGAGCTTTTATGATCATACTAATGTTGGCCTAAGTCAGAGTAATGGTGGCCGGCAATGCAGCTCGGTGGCAAAGCACCTGCCAGCATGATCAAGGTCTTAGATTCAATCCCCAACCTTGCAAAAAAAAAAAAAAAGAGAGAGAGAAAAATATCAGGATAGTGAATAGCAGTTTAGTATGCCTGAGACTGCAGTCAGATGTGTTGGCCTTGAATACCATGTGTGTATATGTGTGCGTGTGTTTGCGCACATGTGTGCGTGTGCGTGTGTTTGGCACTATCAACCCAAATACGGATTCCTTTTCAGCATATTGAAATTATTCTTGCAGTTTCTTTGTGTGTTGGTAGCTTTTTTCATACAGGTCAATGTTTCTGTCCTACTGGACATCTGGGAAATTGAATGTATTTGCCTCCGTGTCGTCTCAGGCTGGAAAGGAACTCAGGCATCCAGTTTATCTAATTTGCACAACCCCCACTCCCCAGTTCAATAATCGGCCTCCTTCCTCTGTACCTGCCCAGAGGCTGTCTAATTAAGGTCTAATTTCTACCAGTGAAAAGAAAGCTGCAGTATTGTTTTTGGAGACAATGAAGTCTAATTGTGTGATTGTTTCTTTTCTAAATATTTCTCTTTAACTGTTAGCCGTTGTTTCTTTGTAGTCTTGTCCAAGGACCTCAAGAACAAGACTAATCTGCCCCCATGTATAATTAAATACATGAAGATAAATACTGTGTTGTCATTTGGTCTTTTTTTAATTTGAGGGGAAAATATCTCAAGCCCCTAGAATTTCTTATGAAACATGTTTTGAAGGTTTCTTACTTCCTGTGTAAATCACATGCATGCAGCAGGGGCTCACATGCCTTAGCTCAGCTCTTGGTGGGGTTGGTATTATAATCATCCCCTACTTTTCAGATGAGAAAATTGGACCTTGCAGAGGTCCCAGGGAAACTACCCCAGGCCTCATTACTAGTAAGGAAAGGGGCTGGGATTCGATCCATATTCTCTCTGGCTTGGAAAGCCAAACCTAGTAAACCATCGCTGGCCACTGGTTTTTCTGACAGCTTCTAGGCTGCAGAACACCCAGCTGGACATTGCCTTTCCAGAAACCAGTCAGTCGAGGGCTCGCTCAACCAGAGAATTCATCTTCGATTTTGGAGACTTTCCTAGCAGTCATCTGAAATATTTGCAGCTGAGCTCTGGTTTCCCCCTTTTTATCTCAGAGGATTGTGGATCATTATTATTAGGAGAGTTTTCTTCCCTCAGAAGACATTACATCTAGCCCGGAAGGTGAAAGTTTTGGACATTGTACACATGTTTTACTGGAGACCAGTGTGAACTCCTAGGAAAGGAGTCATATGCTGCCCCTTGCTTCTCTCTTTTCATGGGTTTGCGTGTGTGTGTGTGTGTGTGTGTGTGTGTGTGTGTGTGTGTGTATGTGTGTAAAGGAAAAGCAAAGTGTTTCTCCACCTTATATTTCTGAGGTGATATTTCAGCACATCTTGTCTGCTGAGAGCTGTCAAAATTCACAGGTAGCTAATGTAAAACATCAACAGAAAAGATGTAGTTGAATTTCCCATTTAATTGCTTTCCTTTATATCACTTTTTCAAATGCAAATTTCAAAGCAAATTTCTCCTAAGGTTTTATCAGCAGTTAGAAGGCAAGAAAGAACTTTAAGTTGTAAGTAATGTTCTGATGCTAGCTGTACAAACTGATACTTTCAAATCCAGTTTCTCCTCTGAGTTGCCGTCACCCACCCTACAGGCTGATCACTATGAGAACCTCATGGTTTCATCTTGTTTTCTCTTTTTCTTTCCTGGAATGGGAAGAGGGAATGATGGGGCTGTCTTGCTCCTGAGTTTCAGGTACAGTATGTGCCAGTGCAGCAGAGAGTAGGAACAGATCCTGTGCAATGAATGCCTACTATGTGGCAGGCCCCTTATGAAATTAAGTAACATATCTGATCCTTAGGACCCACTGAAAAGTGGTCTTTGATAACCCAATTTATATGTGGGCAAATGGAGGCTCAAGTTGAACTAATTTGTGCACACTGACACAACTTGTAAGGGTCACAGCTGAAGTTCTGATCTATTCTGGTGGATGTCAGAGCCTGTCCTTCCATGAAAGCACACTATTCTCCACGGGTCAGGCGTATGTCACCAAGTGCAGGGATATTACCCACCACTGCTGCAACTCCCTAAAGCAGGCCTCAGGAATTCAGAAAATCCTGTAGACATCTAATTTTTCCTGTTGACAAAATATATCAGTGGCACAGTGGTAATAAAAGATGTAACTCCCATCATTACACATTGTTCCAGCCCAGCTTGTACATGTGTGACAGGGAACCTTTTTCTCTAAAAAGTGTTACTGAGCCACATTAAGAATTAATCAAGAACATTATGGAAGAAAAATGGTACATTGTGTGTGCTTTAAAGAGATATAAAAGTGTGGCTGGTTTTTAAAATAAGAGCAGGACTATAAAGCACACCCAATTAGCTACAGTGCAACCAGTATTTCAAAGCAACTGTGATTGCATAGTGCGGAAAGTTGAAGGTGGGAAAAAGAGAAAGAGAGATGAAACGAGAAGGGAAAGAAGAAATAAAAATTTAAGGTGGAGTGTGTCATAGGAGAGAGAGGGAAAGCTGGAGGTTCAAAGGACCATGGGATGCAGTCTTGTGATCCCGGCCACTCAGGAGGCTAAGGCAGGAGAACAAGTTCCAGGCCAGCCTGGGTGACGTAGTGAGCCCTTGTCTCAGCATTATTTTTTTTAAAGAAGGACTGGGAAGGTAGCTCAGAGGTAGTGTCCCCAGTTTTAGTACTCAGTACCATGGGTTTAAAAAAGAAAAGAGTGCTAGAAAGACTGTGCACATATTGAGAAATGAGGGAAAGAGAGAGAGACAGAGTGAAAGGAAAGGTTTCTGAAGTGTAGACTCCTTAGCCATGTCCTGTTCATCTGGGCTCTTACCTTAGTATTGTTGTAGCAAAGAGATGTCTATTTTATTTTAAATAAATAGCGGAAGTTTATCTCATCACACCAGGGTAGAGAATATAATTTCAACTCTGGCCACATAGTGTAGGCTTCTTAGCTCAGTACCTGAAGAATTTGTTCTGTGCTTCAGTGAGGCATCCAAAGGGATGCACTGATGTTAATTAAGTACAATAGGTGAAGTATACAAGTCTAACACTTTAAGTATATGCACTCACAAAAAACGTAAGATTATTTGTGTATAGATCATCTATAGTACTGATTAAATTAATGCCAGTACACTTTCATATATAAACACCACTATACCACTACTAGATTAAAAAACAAACTAATCCTAGCAATACAATTGTAATGAACAAAAATCAAAGAACATCAATGGGGATAAAGTCAAATATTATTTATTACTGATAGAACTTGTCCCCTAAGAAGATGTTGTGATCAGAGTTTTGTGCTATACCTATGTTATTTAAATAAAGAAGGGGACATCTTGTGGAGGTCAGATCTCCTTCTGAGATGATTCCCCTATATTCCCTCCCTCCAGTCTTCTAGATGTCCTTCCTAATCCCTCCCCCAACCCTGTCCCCTCCCTACACCTCCAGGTATCCTAATTAATGATCCCCATTTGGGTAAAAATTCATACAATTTGAGGTTATTATTAGCTTAGCCATCTGACATACTGTTTCCAGATGTATTCTAGTTTCCACAAATGAGAGAAACAATTCAGCCGTTGAGTCTCTGAGATTGGGATACTTCACTTAGCATAATTTTTTCCATCTCCATCCATTTGGTTTCAAAAGCCATAATATCGTTTTCTCTAATGTCTGAGTAGTATTCCATTGTATATATGTACCAAAGTTTTTGAATCCACTCATCGAGTGAGGGGCATCTGGGTTGGTTCCATAGTCTAGCTACAGTAAATTGAGCTGCTATAAACATTGATGAAGCCATACCTCTATAATAAGCTGATTCTAACTCTTTTGGGAAAAAACCCAGGAGTGGGATAGTCCTATAAGGTGGTTCCAGCTCTAAATTTTTAAGGAGTCTCCACACTGCTTTCCAGAGTGGCTGAACCAATTTGCAGTCCCACCAGCAGTATGACAGTGTTCCTCTTTTCCCACAGCCCCTCCAGCATCTGTTGTTGTTTGTATTCTTCATTTTTGCCACTCTAACAGGAGTGAGGTGGAATCCTCCACGAGATGTCCATTTAACACAAGGGTTCTTCTGGGGGCAACATAGAATCACAGGGAACCCAAGGGGGGCATCCACAATATGACATCAGCTTTGGCTAACTATGTAAATATACATTTGTTCTTGATTGTTTGATAATGATATTCAACTAATAAAAAAAATTAAAAAAAATAAAGCTAACCCAGTTGAAACCTTAAAAAAAAAGGTGGGGGGGAACCTAGTGGATACAGTTGGAGGACACATTTAGAAATCAACACTTACAGCAGGAGATGTTAGCAGATCTTGATCCAAAATGAGCAGATCAAGCAAAATATATCATTTAAAGGATACTGTGGAGGAGACCATGGATAAGTATGTACATGTAGAAAGAACATGGTACGGATGAGGGAGGTTCCATTCCAAGGCCACTCATCTTGGTTTGTAGAGGGCTGGGCCTTCTCCCTGCGTCCTCACGAGGTATGAGGTGTGTGTGTTTGGGGCTGGAGGAGTCCTTCCTGCTTTTTATAAGGTCCCAGCCCTATCTGATCTGATTAGGGCCCCATCCTAATCAGATCACATAGGACTTTGCTGTCCTATTGGAACTTA
>PVKS010001145.1:116163-152459 GCA_004027875.1 Aplodontia rufa
CAAAGGGAGGAGGATGCAGAGCAGGAGGCCTGGGTTGAGAGGGTGAAAGGGGGCGGGTGCTGGAGGCAGCCAAGGAACTGGAATAAGAGGAAGGCAGTGGGATTGTGCGTGAAGAGGGACCCAGTGGAAATAGACTTTTCTTTCTTTCTTTCTTTCTTTTTTCAAAGAGAGAAGGACAGTGAGAGAGAGTCAGAGAGAATCAATTTTTATTGAGTTTTTCACATGGCTTTTGTTGCTCCGACACTTAGCTGTGTATGTGGGTGCCGTAACCGCCGAGCCACCGCTCCCGCCCCTAGACTTTTCTCTGATAGCACATTTTCTGCCTGACAACTATAGATGCCCTGCAAGTCTTCAGAGGATGGCCCACTTGTTCTTATTTTCTCTTTCTTTTCATGAAACATTCTTTTATGCACAGATCTTTGTCCATCTTTTGATACAGATCTTTGGCCATCTTTTCACCTGGAGTCTAGTCTTGATTTCCAGCTGCCTAAAGGAACTGTCTTCTGTCACTGCATCCAGTTTCTTGAGCCAGGACTAAAGTTTTCACCTCTAGGCAACTGGCTATCATTTCTGTTTGTCTTTCTGGCCACTGGTACCTAGAATGTAAGTGTGTGTGTGTGTGTGTGTGTGACAGAGAGAAAGATCTCCTGTCTTTTAAAAATATATATACATTTTTATTTTAGAATTATACAATTCTTTGTTACATGTTTATTCAGGCACATTATATAACCACGTCATTTGGTCACTCTTGTCTTTCAAACCCTGTTAGCCTCAAGATTTACTGACTCTTCCAATTAAATATGTTGTCTTTTCTTCTCTTTCATCTTCTCCTACTGAAATGGCATTAGACCAGTGCAAAGTTATAATTTTTTAGAGTGGTTTATTCTTGTTAACTTATTACCTCTAATGTCTTAAACCCCAGTTACAAAATCACTTTGCTTGAGAATCTAATGTGATTTCCTTTTACACCTCTTGGTCTGGTCATATGGGAATTCTAACACTCGTCTCAACAAGGTGCCTGTTCTGGTTGCTTTTGCTAAGTAGCCAACTGCCCCAGAACTTAAACATAGTGCAGTGATTTGTCTGTTTATGTATTCTCTGAATCAGGAATCTGGACAGAGCGTTTATGCTAATTATCGCCTTTGATCTCTACTTCCTGGGCTCTCAGAAAAGAGGACTCTAAAGCTGGGGATGCACTCTCATCAGGGCAGTCTGAGGACGTCTTCACTGACGTGTCTGACAGCCAATTCTGGCACTAGCTACACACCTCCTTATGGCCTTACCGTGCAGTCTCCACCGGATTGGTTTGGAATTCCTTATGGGATGGGGGCTAGGCCACCAGAGGGAGAATCATGAGAAAGCACGGCTTTTAGGAGCTATTCCCAGAAGTTACAGAGCGTCACTTCTACCATGTTGTGTTAGCAGAGGAAGTGGCAAAAGTCTGCCAGCCAGGGTCAAGGAGAAGTGCTACAGACCCCACTCTTGGTGGAGAACCATCCAGGAACTATTATAAGAACAATTGCAAGAACAGCATACGGGATGGAGACACTGATAACAGATTTGTTCAGTACAGTCTACCATGCCGTTCAACCCAGACTGTGCCAAAGCCAGTCTTTACTTTAGCCAGTTGTTGCACGTCTCTGCTCTCCAGGCTTATTCTAGAGTGGTCACTCTGATTCATGCTGCCCCTATTCTAGACTTGTCTGTGAGCCTCTTCCTGCTGATCAGAAGCCTAGGCATCCTTCAGAACCGACTCACTCCACAGACTCCCAATAGCAGACTTGGTGAGAAAAGGAAAACATGTCTCTGTTAATTTTGAGGTCTTCTTTGTCTCCACAGTTGGCATAGCTTCAGAGGCTGTTTGAGTCAAAATAGACACTGATGTTATTTTCAAAATGTTATATCCCTGGTATTCAGCTTTGTGGGGAGTTACTCTATTTGCTCTCCATTTGAAAGGGTAAAACTCTTTGTTTTGTTTCCTGGGGAAAAGTTATGTGCTGGATATATTTTATCTTTCAGAATATGTAGCTCAAGCAGATATTTCAGAATACATAACATTGGAATAAACTGAGATGAAGAATAATAATCTTTCCAGTTATTTAGAAGACAGCAATAGTACTTCAGGTCAGGGAACCAGTTATCTGTTAATCTGAAATTGCGATTTAAATAGAGAACACTCAGGAGTGATGAGCTGGAATTTCATTTGTGATTCATGCCTCTGGAATGAAATGGGTTTATTGTATTTAAACATGCATCTACTTAAATTCCAATATCATGATTCAAATTAAGGGCAGTCTTATCTATACCACATTAAGCTACATATTAGAAAATAGCAATTAGATATACATGTGCATAGGTAGGGTTATAAAATATATTAACTTGATTTTCCTCTACATTTCCAAAGGCGTAATTTTAATCTTTGCTCAGTCTTCATTTATACGTGCACACGCACAGACACACACACACACACACACACACACACACACATGATTTTTTTGGTATCAGGGATTTAAGATTGAATCCAGAGGTGCTTACCTACTGAGCCACATCCCCAAACCTTTTTACTTTTTTATTTTGAGACAAGATCTTGCTAAGTTGCTTAAGGCCTTGCTGAGTTACTGAGGGTAGCTTTGAAATCACAATCCTCTTGCCTCAGCCTCCAGAGCTGCTGGGATTACAGGTGCGCACAACTGCACCCAGCTCATTTGTGCATATTTGAGTAAAGCTTCATCCAGTTGCATTTGTGGCTTTCTGGGATGCCTAGAAAGATATTTGAGTCATGTAAGGGGTTTGAACTGTGGAACTCTATACCTATACACACATATATGGGAGAAAGGACTTTATAGCCAACTTTGTGTCATTGTGTAAAATAGAAGGGTGTAATAGAGATATATAACAGGACTCTCCTCCTGTGACCTCAGCTTCCTCCTAGTCAGGGTCCTCACCTTTCCCTGAACACACTCATGTGTCTTTTTATGATGCTGGGTCCCAGCTTGGTTCAACATCTCTTGTGGTTCCAAAAAAGGTAGTGGCAGAATTTCTCCTTAAAACTAACACCACCAATGTATAAATCAAGCCTATTTATAGTCATGAGCCAGTGTAGAAAAGGAGCAAGAGAAAAAAGAGTTTCATTGAATATCAAGATTGTGGGTGGAGCTTAAAGAATTTCTAGTGTGAGTCATTTGATGCTGTTTTTGAGTATGGGTATTGATGATGATGCTTCTCCTCCTCAGGCAAAAATGTTGTTTTCTAAGAATCTCAGTTCCTAAGTTATACAAATCCAAAAGAATTGGCCATTCCTATGTACTTTTCTGAGGTTTTGAGAACTCTATGGTTCAAGGGGGAGTTTTGTAATCCTGTTATTTGTTTCACCATCTTTTACGAACCAGCTGGACGATACTTAGGAGTACACCTTATTTGTAGGCAATTAAATACATGTATATAGAGGATCTAAAGAGATTTGGAAGCATGGAGAAAGTGGTGTATTACTATTTCTTTTCCGATTAACTCTTGTACCCATTGCTTTAAATGTAGAGGCCCTCTACCTAAAGATTTAAGAAAATCATACAGGGTGTGATATTTGTGAATACAGCTAATATATTACTTAAAAATCAGCTTACTGTATATTTCTTGATGTTCCAGATGTCTTGCTTTATTAGGACACATCTTTTTAATTTCCTGTGTAAAAGTTTGTCAAATTGAGGTAAAAAATCAGGATCTAGAAGGCGCTTGGGGCTCCCAGGATCATTTAGCTCAGGAAATGAAGAGCAGAACAATCAGGAAACCAGGCCTGGTGTGCGTGACTGTTGAACAAGAACTGAGTGGACTCTCTCGGTGACCCTGCACCGTGGTTGCTGAGCCTTGATGTCCTCATTCCTAGGATACATGTTCCATGTTGTACACAGCCACAGCTCAGGAATCGTCCAGTAATCCCTCAATTATGGTGTACATTGCTTTTAGGCTTTTATTTTTTAATCCTTGAGGGAATTTGGTCAATAATATGTAAACTACATTGGATTATTTTAGTTCCTTTCCTCTAAATGAGTTCCAGAGAGCAGAGAAGCTGGGAGCTCCAGATGTCGCTGGGGTGTCTCTAACCTGTGTGTTGTGACCAGGAATTAACCCAAATGGCAAAACCGAAGCATTCTTTCGGGAAGCAAGCTGCGTGTGCTTTCTGTGGTACAGACATGTAATTACAGCTTGAAAGCGAAACAGCTTTGAGTGCAGGGTGATCGGGAAGTTCCAAGAACCCGAGGATGCAAGTGAACAATTTGCAGTTTTAAATATTTCTTTTAAAAACTGCTCCACAGGGAACAGAAATGGAGAAACACAAGGCTCCCTGATTCTTTGATCTGGAATGGTGCTGAGTGCAAACACTGTTGAAGGAATTAGCTTAAGTGGTTCTTTGAACACACGTGAACGTTGCCTGTCTTTAAAGAAATCATTGTTTTCAAATCTAGGCAACTGTTTTAAGCCTAGGTGGATAGATACACACACATTGAAGAATAACCCAGTTATTATTACTCTGTTCTGAAAGATCTTGGGCTGGGGTGTGGCTCTGTGGTAGAGCCATCTGCTTAGCATGCTAAAGGCCCTGGGTTCCATCCTCAGCACCAAAAACAAGACATAAAAATAAAAAATCCTGAACTTCTGTTTTGTCTTTTCCTGTATTTTTACATTCTTTTGAGTGTTATTCTGAGCTCCTTTGTTTTTTAAAATAGATTTTGGAAGATAAAAATGGAACTTATCTTCCAAAATTTCATGAGTCTCAAGTTTCCAAATCTGAAACACAGGATTCGTCCTCACTGCGATTTGACAGAGCTGTCCTCTTGTCTGCCCCATGGAGGTGGTGGTCTTCAGGTGCTTCTGCTGTGGACAGGGAGAGTCCTTTAGCCTCATTTCTTTCCTGTTCTCTCTTAACTAAATAAGAAGCCCTCTTCTGGGCTCGGTTGGCTCCGAGAGAGTATTGGCAGGTAAAGTTAAGATGGAGATTTGAGAAGATGAGGGGAAAAGGTAGAGAAAATCACCTCACTTGAAATAACAGCCCAAGTTACAGCTAAAGGTCATCTATTTCAATGATTGATAGAGCGTGTGTAACGTATGAGGCTTCCATGTCTCCAGATGTGCCCTGGCCTTTTCTAGAATTGAAGATGTTGTGGTAGGAACGGAGGCTGGCATCCAGGGCTGTCTGCATCTGTACTCTTGGGGTTGACAGCATGGAAGGCTTTGGGCAGAGCTACAGATGGACCCCCTGGGAAAGAAGTGTTGACTTAGGTTGGCCATTTATCCAAGGGTCACGTTTTAGAAATTGACTGCTGATCCTATGCAGGGACAACAGCACTGGGCTTGTGGTCTAACAGGTCACTTGATCCTTGCTCAGCCAGGTCTGTAGTCTCTTTTGATAATCAGGCTTCACCCATTTGGCCACAGACTGTGACTCTTGTTGGGTAGCACCTCTTTCCTTCCCAGAGCTTCCTGATGATGCCACCTCTCTCTCTCTGTCCTTTTCTTTTTTTTTTTTTAAGAGAGAGGGACAGTGAGAGAGAGAGAGAGAGAGAATCAACTTTATTTAGTTTTTCATGTGACTTTCATTACTCCAAGACTTTGTAGTGTAACATGGTGCTGGGGTTTGAACTTGTGTACTTGCACATGCCAGGCAAGTGCTGTAACCGCTGAGCCACTGCTCCAGCCCCTCCCCCCACCCCTCCCTCGTCCCTTTCCCTGCAGGATGGTGTGTGTGGCTCTGCCACCCTGCTATCTCCGATTACTGTCATCCTGTCCTCAGGATTAATTCCAAAGCCAGTGCTGACACAATTTGCCCTTGCCCTTTCTCACACAAGTCTAATTAATACCATCAGAGGTTTGTTTAGAGGCAGAAGAGCAGGGCGAAAGGTTTGATTTCACTCAAGCAGTTGATATTTCACAGGACAGAACTTCTCCTAGATGTTCTTGAAAGAGGACAGGCAGTTCTAAGTAGGGAGGATAAAATGAAATTGATTAAGAAATTAGAAGACACGCTGTCAGCGGTCACAGAGCTGCATTTATTTATTTATTTTTTTAGAGAGAGAGAGGGACAGTGAAAGAGAGAGAGAGAGAATCAATTTTATTCAGTTTTTCGTTTGGCTTTCGTTGTTCTGACCCTGTTGTGTGCGTGGTGCTGGGGTTTGAACCCATGTTCCTGCGCATGTGAGGCAAGTACCGAAACCGCTGAGCCACCACTCCAGCTCAGCAGAGCTGCATTTTGACAATGAAGAAAGAAGACTTAAACTGGTTATAGTGGCTGGTACTGGAGAGGAGGACAGCACAGTGGCCAGAATGCAGACAGGCAACCCAGATTTGATGATGAACCAGGAGTTTTGTCTTTGGTCTCTCATAGCAAGAACACAAACGAAGCAGTAATTGATTAAATGAGAAGTGTGTGGTATTAGAAGGAGAAAGATGGGTTTCAGAGATTACACCAAGATGCAATGGGATTTCACAACATTATGGTGGGATTTGCAGTAAGTCTTCCCGTCACAGTGAACCAACCTGGCTTCCCTGGAAGACGTTTTTACCCCCACTGGGAAGAAGTGTTTTTGAACTTGTTGTTTCTTTAAAATATTATGTAAGCATGACTTTTTGAATTAGACATATTTTCCACAGTTTGTAATACAGTGTAACTGGCTTCTTGAGAGTGGCATCTGTCTTGTTTTGAGCAGCCGTTGTGGAGTCCCGACTGGCCTTTCTGTGTAACTCAGACTCTTGACAATGCTGTCAGTCACTGTCCCTCTTACTGCCATCTACTTAGAAGAAGAGAACTGGAGCTCAGGGAGACTGGCTGTTTGTCCAAGGTCTCCAACCATTCTGACTCCAGGTACTGTCATTCTGAGCAGTGCCCTGAAATGGTGTCAGGACACCACATAAGTGTCCAGTGTTAAATCTACATATACGGGGCAGCCCTATCAGGAGGTGGTGTTAGCCCCATTTCACAGCTGAAGAGACTGAGGCTCAGAGAGGATACCTAGCCAGTGCATGGTAGTGTTTAAAGTCATGTCTCTCTGATCCCCTCACATAGCTCTGCAGTGATCAGCAGATGTTGACCTAATAGCAACAGCTGCATATACGTCCACAGTGCTTACTCCATGTGAAGCAGTCTTCACATGCATTAACTCCCATGACGAAAGGACGGTCTGCTTTTCACATGCAGGTTCCATGTCGCTGGATTAAAAAAAAATCAACCATAGATTTAAAAAAATTTTAATTGCATCTGTAATGAACGTATACACATCTTTTTCTTGTAATTATTCCCCAAACAATACAGCTTTACAACTGTTCAGCTAGCATTTATATCCTATTAGGTGTTAGAAGAAACCTAGAAACTGTTCAAAGTCTGTAGGAGGACGTGGATTGGTCATATGCAAGTGCTACCCATTTGATCTAAGGTACTTGCATATACATGGATTGAAGTATTCTTGGAGGTCCTGGAATAAATCTCTGAGGATACCAAGAGATGATTACATGCCTCTCAGTCCCATTATTTTTCAAATGAGAAAATTGGAGCTCAGAGAGTTTAAATAACTCTGTACAAGGTCACATGACTCTTAAGTGCCAAAACTGGAATTTGGGCCCAGGGAGTCCTAATCTACCCAGTGATCATTGTATATTATCCTCAAAAAAACAAAAACTGAAAACAGCAAAGAAGCCTAGGGCTTCCTTAGGAGTTTTCATGAGCTAATGTTGTGCAGAATAAAACAATACTTAATTTGATCTTTGCAGAGCTGGTGGAATTTGTTGAATGCAAGTAGCTAGAGTTGGGAAAGCAGAAAGCCAACATTCTTAGGCAAGAGTGGACCTTGCAGAGCAATCTTCCCCCTAAGAATGCAGAAAGGAGCTGAGTGCCCCTTATCACGTTTTACAACAAATGGGGCACAGTCATTAACAGCCTCCCTCGGAACCCGGCAGAACTGATCGAGAGAGAGGACGAAACGAACTAGCTCTGCATTAAATACCACCATCTCACCCAAAGCCATCACTGTGGGTTTCACTGATGTATTTTGCATTTGAAATGGAAAATGTATTTTTATGAACCTATCTTTAATCTTAATATTTTTTTTAACTGCTAAAATCTCCTGTGATTCTGAAAGCAAGGCTGGTAGTGGTCAATTAACATGGAATTCAGGGAAATCTTGTTTTCCTTGTAAAGTAGAAAAGCATTTAAAATGGAGCTTTTCCCCTCCCCCAACACACTTTTGCAAAACCCCACCAAGTATTCTGAGGTTTTAACAAGGAGGAGGAGAGAGAAAGGACTCCAGTTTGTTCTATGGATTGAATTCCCTTTTGGCCTAGGCAGCCCGGTCACAATAATGTCAATAGACAGTGTACCCCACAAAACCAGGGAATGATCAGGGACAGGCCTTTTGTGGTCACACTGGGTCTCACCATGGAAAAGAATAAATTTCGGAACATCAATATATGCCATCTGTACCACCTCCTCAGTTTCAGAGTATGATGAAACGTATAAAAAAAGAAAAAAAAAAACCAAGACTGTTGTGTTTCCCTCGAGACTCAGATTTCAAGAAAAAAATGATTCACTTCTTTGATCAAAATCTTAGAGATTAATTCAGACAATAGCTACAAGGTTTTTATTTGCTTTGTTTTAAAGCTGCTGTTAGAAAACTTAATTTAGGGGGCTGGAGCGGTGGCTCATTGGTTACAGTGCTTGCCTGGCAAGCACAAATACATAGGTTCAAACCCCAGCACCTTCATACACAACTAAGTGTCAGAGCAACGAAAGCCATGTGAAAACCTCAGTAAAAATTGATTCTCTCTGTCTCTCTCTCACTGTCCTTCTCTCTTTAAAAAAGAAAATTGTTTCTCTTTTTCTTAAAAAAAAAAGAAAGAAAGAAAACTTAATTTAGATTAGGGAAACAATTTAAACTCAGTAGTCAAAGAAGCAAGACAAAGCCCCAAGCAAAGGGGCCTGGGAGGTGGCCTGCCAGCCAGCCTTCTGTGTGGCACCAGCCAGCCTCAGGCGAAACCTCTGAAGGGCACACCCCGGTATGCAGAGGACAGCAGCGTGGTGGCTCACTTAGCCAAGGAGAGGAAACGTAAGGAAAGCCTGGAATCTTCCTCACACTGTGAAGTCAACACTGGAGAATTTAGTTCTCTTGGGCTCTATTCTTTCTTCCACTGCTCCCCCTTCTTTTTTACATTTGCAAAAGAATTGTTGAGCACTTTTTAAAATTTACACACAGCCACCTTCACTTCTTTCTTTGTATCGGCTTATAGATTTTGATAAGAGCCATCTGCCATGATCACAATGCAGAATCGATCCCTCACTCCCAAATTCTCTTGTGCTGCCCTTTGGTAGTCACATCCTCCCGCTAATTCTGCGCCCCCCATCACAGGGGTGCTCTCTGTCCCTGTTGTTGCCTTCTTCAGGATGTCCTAGAGATGATATGGTATGGTGTATAGCCTTTTGCTTCTGGCTTCTACTTAGCGGAAGCATTGGAGGTTCACCTGTGTCATGTGTATCCATAGTTCACCCTGGCGGGGTTCCTCTGTATGTGCCACTGATTGGTTATTGACTCAACTCAGGACATTTGGGCCACTTGAACTGATTGTAAATAAGTCCACTGTCAATCATGTGTAGGGTTTTGTGTGGACATGTCTTCATGTACCTTGGGTCACCTCTCAGTTTGGTTTTAATTCCTTGATTTCTGTCACTATTTTTGCCTCTTCTCCCTTAGTATAATGAGAAGGAAGTGCAGTGAGTACAGCCAAGGTGTCACAGCCCCAGACCAGGTGACTTTTCTTGAGGTCATGACCTCCCAACTGACAAGCTAAAACCCTTAGATGTACATTTTAGGGTTTGGGAAACAGGCATCAAAATTCCATTGACCATGATGGACTCAGAGCTGTCCTACACTGGAGACTCTCTTGACCTTAGGAGGGACTGCCATTTACTAGCATATTAATGCATTCAATATTTAAAAATAAGAAAAAGTTTAAATTAGGGACTGGAGTGATGGCTCAGCAGTTACAGTGCATGCCTGGCATGTGCGAGGACGTAAGATCAGACTCCAGCTCCACGTACACAACAGAGTGTTGGAGCAATGAAAGTCACATGAAAAACTAAATAAAATTGATTTTCTCTTTCTCTCACTGTCCCCCTCTCTCTTTAAAAAAAAGTTTAAATTAAAAATGATTTTGCATTTACTGTGTGAAATCTTTTCGTAAATGATATTTGTATAGAAGGGCAATTAGTTTTTCCTTTTTTTTTTTTTGAGAGATTATAAATAAAATTCTCAAAAAGGCCGGCCATGACAATTTGATAGAGGTTTCAAAGCTGATGGTATTAGAAAGGTCAGAAAGGAAAAATCATGGTCCACCCATAAGCTGGTGCTGGAATTTAACAGATGGACAACTGAGGGAGGAAGAACAGACAAAGGAAAGGAAAAACCCAGCTTGAAACCAGGACAGAAAAATGCACACGGAAAAGGTAGAGAGAGCCAGCCTCCCAGCAGCTGGTCAAAACCAAATCAGATTCACATGTATTTCAGTCTGTGGCCTAATCTTATTCTCCAGGTCAAGGAAGAGGTAATAGGCAAGTGCTGTAAGAGATAATGAAAAGGAAGACTGAGTGTGACTGATTTAGTTGCTTGCTGTTTTAAAAAAGCAATTTTAATGTAAAAATGGGAAGTCAGCCTGAGTAAAGGGTGGTAAGGAGGAGAAGTACATTTGGAATAGATGATAAATGGCAAAGGACGTTATAACAAAGCTTGCAAGGTCTGGACGGCCCTGGAAATGATTTCGCCTGTGCATTTCAGCTTTTCATTTACAAATACTTCTATACAGCTTTAGAACACTTCAAAGAAATCTTTAAAGAGTAGTTCCTATTTGCAATGGTACTAGAGCTATGTTATCTTCTAGTGGATATCATGCCCTGGCTATTTTATTTTAAATGATACACAGTATTAATAATTGTACATGTTTGTGGGGTCTACTCTAGTATTTCGGTATGTGTATAGCATGTGTAATGAGCAGATCAGGGTAATTAACAGATCCATCTCTCCCAATATTTATCATGCATTTGATAAGGAACATTCAAAGTCCTTTCTTCTAGCATTTCAAAATGTACAATAAATTATTAACTTCAGTTACCCTGCTGTGTGATCGAGTGCTGGGTCTTTTCCGCTATCTAACTGAGATCTTGCACCCATCAACCATCCTCTCTGCATCTCTCCCCGGCCTCTGGTAACTACTGTTCTACTCTCTGCTTCTATGAGACCCCCATGTGTAGCTCACACGTATGAGTGAGAACACATGGTGTTTGTCTTTCTGGGCCTGGATTATTTCACTTAATAGGATGCTCTCCAGGCTTATCCATGATAGTATAAGTGACTTTGTTCATTGTTTTTTAGGAATGAATAATTTTCTGTTGTGTACCTGCATCACATTTTCCTTTATCCATTCATCCTCATACACTTTTATCGTAACAATCAGCCGGATAGTTTTATCATTTCTTTGTCAGAGCTCAAAAAAAATTGTCAAAGAAAATATTCTTATGCTAGGGATTTTTCCAATAAGCTTCACTTAAAAAAAAAGTTAAAAGGGAATGGCAAAGCAATTTTTTTCAAGTATAAGAATGGAAATAATTTGAAAAATCCAACAGAAAAAAAAATGAAGTCCTATTTTAATTTTAATTAGATGCACCTTAAAATTATATAGAAAAGTTGTAAATCAGAAATCATGACAAATATAAAAAATGTGTTAGAAGAAAAATAAAATTAAAGAGATTTTCCACATAGTTTATGATAAAGGAGAGATTTAGGGGAAAATATAGTCATATTTTGAATCTTTAATTGTTAGATTGAGATTAGAAGATACAATTCCAGTTATTAAACAGACCAACAGATCAACAGATATTGGCCCTATCCTCAATCTTTTTTTTTTTTTTTTTGAGAGAGGGATAGCGAGAGAGAGAATCGATTTTATTTAGTTTTTCATCTGGTTTTCATTGCTGTGACACTTAGTTGTGTACTTGGTGCTGGGGTTTGAACCCGGGTCCTTGCGTATGCCAGGCAAGGGTCGTAACCACTGAGACACAGCTCCAGCGCCCTGTCTTCTGATTTTTAGCTACTTAGTGCTACATTGTGAGAGTTACCTCAAGGTGGACTTCTGGCTGACTTTGGACTGGTCCAGGAGTCTGCGGAGTGCGGCTCTGTCTGAGGACCAGATTGGGACTGCTGCTCCTTTCCATGAATGAAGTTTCATTGGAATACGGCCACACCCATTGTTTGGAATTGTCTGCAGCTGCTTTCACATTTAAGTGCGTGGTTGGAGAGTTGTAATCAGCCTGAAGTGTTCACCCTTTGAGCGCCTCAACTGTGAAGTCTACATTCCCCTGTGCTGCGTGGCCTTGGTCTAGATCAGTTCCCAAGGCCAAGGTCATGATTTCAATCAAGGAGACTGAATCACACTAAGAAAACTCATATTCAAGACATCAGAGCTGAGCTTTATTATTTTACAGCCAGGAATTTTGCTGCGGAAAACAGAATGTGTAACATGCTGGTTTGTGTTTGCTAAACCAAGGGTGTCTGGGAGGTGGTTTGCAGTACAGGAATTGAATGCAAGAGGTTGGCTGGATAAGACCAGTGTTGTTCTCCATCACTTGCTAGTTTGCTCTCAGGCCCTTCCCCTGCAGCACAGGGAGTGTGCCCTTGGCAGCTGGCCTGGGCTGGCAGTGGGAGGCACCAATGGAACACGGGTGGGGGGTGGGGCAGGGGACTATAGACTCCAGATGCTTCTGTCTTCTGCTTTGAGCGGCATCTCTGGGGCAGTTGTGCCTTACCTCTTTGGTCTAGACCCCACAGCCTAGCCTCTGGGCTTCTGTACATACTCTCTCCTTTTATTCTTCCAGTCCTACTGTGGCGGAGGGACCTCACACTGGTGCTACACTCTGAGCTGCCTCAACCTCTTCTGTTTAGCTGTTGCTTGTGAACCTTGTCTTTATTTGAAATACTGAGAGTGGTTTTTATTTTCAGATGTGACCCAGACTGATAACAGGCATCACGCCCTTTGTCCAGAATAATCCCTGCGTGCCCTCTAATCTTGTCGCTGTTAGAATTGCCCTTTCTCTAGTTGATGGCACATCTGCCCTCTCATAGTCACAGTCTGCAGCGATGCTATACAACTGCACAGCCAGGCTTGCGTGCCAGTCATCGTGATTGTGATTTGCACGGCGCCAAAGCTCAATTCTCCGCTCACAGGAAATTGCTCAATATCAGGCACTTCTATGTATTATTTTTAAAAGAGTTCTCAATGTGCAAGATTAGTAATTGTATTACACTCTGCTGTGGCCCACATGCATTTAGTTATACCTTCCTCCACTGCATTCAAAATAACAGATTTTCTGTTTGTTCCAGAAGTCCGGGAAGAGGAGAGTCTCAGGAACAATCCTATTTCAGGAATCTTCTCCCTGGCTGGATGCCTGGTGCTACAACCCCCAGAGGTGGACACACCCACCACCAGTCCATTTCCTAAAACCCTTTTCCCACCTTCCCTTAGTTGAGCAATCCTGTTCCTCATGTGTTAGCTAAGACTTTTCCCCATCATCTTCATCCTTCCTTATAGCTAGGATTGTGAAGGTGGCCCCCACGCCTGGCTGGTCAGGCACAAGAACAAGAGTTACACAAAATTTAAATTTAAAACTTTATAACTTTCTGCTGGGTTATTCACTTAGCACAAAATTTTGGTTGTCCTCTTAGATCAGTTTAGCACTCTAGGCGATACACTTGAAAAATGGTAATGAGAAGTATTCCGAGTAGTTGGTAATAGCAAATCACACAGTCCTTTCTCTTTCCAGAGTCCTTCCCACCCATGTTATCTAATTTTATTTAGATCCTGTATGAAGTAGGTGGGGAGTGTTATTGTTGTTATAAAAATTAAGAAGTGGAAACACAAGAATCTCAGATGGGAAGAGTTGATCTTTGGAAGTTTGCCCCAGAGACAAAAGTGTTTCAGAGACTTTTGTTTCAGGTTGGATGCAGAGTTTGGGCAGAGAGCAAGGTGATGTGCCTTCTTGTGTTCTTGTGTCTGGGACGGTCACTCTTGCTTGTCATGGTCCTTCACAGGAAGATGAGGAAGACCCTGTAGCCAGGGAAGGGCCTTCCCGCTCTGTCCAAGCTTATTTCCACCTTTTCAATTGGTCCCTATTCCTTCTGTCTTCTACTGGTAGGTGCCACATCCCTAGCACTTTTACCAAAGCTGGATTAACATCACAGACAAACCGACAGCAATACCATGACCCATATGGTGCCTGGATTCTGTTTCTGAGGATTAAAGATGGAACCAGTGTTGTATGGTTCCTGTAGTGCTGATTTACCTACAAAGTGTAGCTATTTGGAAGGAAAAAAATAATTTTTTAAAATAGGGACGCCCAATTGTTTTGGGTTGGACTCTTCCAGGTGATCTAATCAATACCAGGAGGAATCAGACTGAGTGTGGTGCTCTTCTGTCAATAGATTTTAGCATTGCATCAAGTAAAAAGGAGACTGAGAACTGAAATCACTTTGAATAAGGATCAGAAATTAAACAGGTGCTTTACATATCTGTCTATCTCTGTTATAAATTACTGTTGAAAAAATGTTTAAATAGGGCTTGGGGAGTAATTCAGTGGTAAAGTTCTTGACTAGCATACATGAGGCCCTGAATTTGACCCCAAGCTTCACAAAAATACATAAATAAAATGTATAAAAAACTTTAAAAATGCAATTATATGTGTAATTGCCTTATTATATACTACTTGATAGTGTGAGGATGTGAATACTATTGCATGGGTTGATGTTATTACGATTAGAATATTCACAAAGGCAAATTAATGAAGAGGAGATAAATTCTAAATGCATATGTCAACCTTCTTTCCTTTTAGTTCCACTGAAAGCATGCACACCCAAACCACAGAGCACGACAGAAGCGGATATTAGAACATTTATCACTCTGCACTCTGTCCCTGTTGTCGGGTGGCCACCTGTAATAGTGCTGCAGAGACCTTCAGCCACAATTGAGGTTCATGAAGATGCAGTTTCTGTTTTTCAGAAGTGGTCAGCAGGCAGCAGAAAATATCCTTTCATCCTTTCATAAAAGCTGTCCCTTTCAAAATGTACAACAAGCTGTCTCATCGGTTCCTGGGACACTTTTCATGGTTGTAGCTAGGAAAGGTGTTCACAGGTGATCCTGGAACCTGCCTGCTCAGAGTGAGATCTCTCAGCAATGGCAGCCGCGTCACCTTGGAGATTGTGCAATCTCCAACCTCAAACCTATTGAATCAGTATCTGCTTTTGAGAAAATCCCCAGGCAGGGAACAATATTGGGTAAATTCTCTTGTTATGTCATGTGCATACAGAAATATGTAGCAGTGAATCCCATTGTTATGTGTAATATATCAGTTGAAAAGCAAAATGACAAAAAAAAAAAAAAGAAACCCAAAATAATAATAAGAAGAAGACAACCCCCAGGCAGTTCACACGCACGTTGACGTTTGGATAGCATTGCCCTTGAAATTGCCTGAAATTACAACAGGATCTCTCATTTGTACTTGATTGTCTGCCCACTCCCCTTCAAGAATGAAAAACAAGTGTTGGCCAGAACTAAACAATGCCAGCCTGACGCTGTGGCTTTTGGTCTTGGGGACTGTGGAAGTGCAATGCAGCTAAGACTTTGGTAGCGGTAAATGGCCTTTATTCTGAAGAGCAAGAGCTCCCACTGTGATGTGATTCAAAAGTCTGTATTTCCTAAAAGCATGGCTCTTACCCATGAAATTATCCCAGTGCCTCTTAACACATGTCCCGCAAGAGCCACAGATGTTGTATTTTCATAGGACAATGGTAGCCCATTTGGAAACCGCATAGGTCGATTCGCACCCACCTTAAATTAAACTCTAGACCAAAACCTTTCACACTTTTTACCCAGTGATAAATTCTCCCTGTTTCCCTCTTGGCCTTCTCTCTTACCTCTTGTAGATAATGCAAAACTATTTGAGGTCTTCGACTCTTAAGAATTAAACCAGGCATTACATGATACCCCATAAACAGTGCAACTTTTATGTTTCTATTTATCAGTTTATAAAGTTTAAAAAGTTCTCAAGTGTTAAAAAATGAAACTGGGAACATTGCCTAATTTTCTTATTCCATTTTTTTAAAGACCTCAAAATTCACTAGCAGTAACTGGGGAAATATATGTGTATATTTATTTGTTTGCCCAATCTCAGTGTCAAACTTGCTGTATAATTTGAGTGATAGAACCCATTTAGTTCACTGAGAAAAGTGTATCTTGACTCTATCCCAATGATTAAAAAAGGTATTTAATGTATGAAGTTTTCCATAGAGAGACTTAATTTTTACCTGTATTCTTAGAATATATCAGCACTCTATCATTCAGATTCTTCCCTGGGCTTTTTAAGACTTCGCCCATTATAGCATAAAAGGCTTTATAAGAAATTACCTCTTTGAACTTGAAAACAGAAATCAAAGCTGCAAATTCTAAGACTCCCTTTTACTGATTTATAGTCAATTCCTTTAGCAAGTAATTAGATAATTATATAGTAATGTTGGTTGATTGAAAGAAAAAAGCATTCTTGATCATTAGCACCAAAGAATTTTTTTTTCCTTCAACAGTGGGCCATTATATGCACTGAATTAACCAAAGTAAGGCATCTGTGAAAATGACCAGGACAAGACAGGTGCTAAAAGCTTAGCTTAGGACTTTCTTGTTCTTGCCTACTGGTCTGTTTTTTTCTGCTCTCTTACCAAAACCAGATACAGACTTGTACTCAATGAATCCAAGAAACAGCCTGGCAAGTCATTGCAAGAGCTAATAAAGCTAATTTACTTGGACTCTACCAACCCAGCATTGGTGATGCTTCTGAGACAGACCTGCAACTTCTCTGTTTACTCCCTGTAGAGGATGTTGACCTAAGAGCGCTAAGAGCTTAAGGATGATTTCATGTTTTTGCAAAAGGATAATTTTTAGACAACATTCATTATTCCATCTACATTATTTTACATAGAATAATTGATATTCAAACAACAAATTGTTTTATCTTTTATTAAAGCAATAAATGATATTACAGCAATTCCACATACAAACCGAAGCAAGCTTTTGTATATTTTCAAGTAATCAAAAGTTCTTTCAAAACATGGTATACTGTGGGTATGCATTATTAATAAGTGACTTTATACTCATTTACATTGAAGTCCATCAAATATTTACATTATTTATGTTCTGTTATTTTATATATCCTGTGTTTTGAAGGAAAATCTGCTTTGAAAAAATTGTAAAAATACTGCTTGACAGAAGTGACATTACAAAGATCTTTCACTTTTATAAATTGCCATAGCAGAGTGCTTACTACGGTGCTCAAATACTTTGCTTAGAAAAATTTAGAATGTATATACTTGATGTACATTTTTAATATGAAATTTTGAAATAAATAATTGGGTTAGTATCTAGGCATAATTGTTGTGTTTAAAAGATTTTTAGAAGTGTAAACTAAACTGAAAAATGCCAGGAAAGAGGCATCAGTGTCTTTTTCAGATTAGAGCCCTGTGTCTGAAGTTTGCTCATTTCTTCAGTCAGGGATGCTTTGACACCATCATCTCCATAGAAAGAAAACTTCGGTACTGCTGCAAAAAATAACCTGACCTTGGAGACCGTGGAGAATCATGCTTCTGAAGTCCAAAGCACATCTGTAGAATGTTCAGATTACTAAAGAACGGGTTAAATTTTTGTGCATATACTGAACAAATGATAGTTTTCAACAATTGCACCCTGCTCCTCTGTTCTTGCATCCAGAGGCAAAGGGTCATAGGAGAAGGAACTTAACAGTGGGAAGAGGACGTTCATGCTGGTTCATCCCTCTGCAAATTGAACACCCTTGGATCAGATGAATAAAATCACATTGAGAGAGAAGGGTTAGAAGGCTTGAGAATGAAAGGTCCGGGAGATGAAACTGCCCACGCAGAGAGAAAGCCAGTGTTATGGCATCTCACCAGGCGCAGCTTCAGTTAGAGGCCTTTTCTGAGATTGCTGGGTAAGGATCTGAGATTCCTGCCTATTTCTGCATCAGAGATGATGGGTATGCAAATACCACATCGCCTGTATTTTAGGCATGATATGTAAGCTGGATGACTTTATGTGTTTAGAGGGAGGTCATCTAACCTGGAGAGGTCAATATCAACACAATAGACCAGTGATCTTGAGGACATAAGTCAGCTTTTATAATTTTTACCTCATGGGCAGAGATATTCATCATTATTAAGTTGCTGAGTCTAGCATATCTGCAAAGAGTGGATTAGAATGAATTTCTTAGCTAACATACAACCAACTTACTGTCTTTAAAATTTGCCTTTCATTAAGACTCACTTCTTAGGTGTTATCTAAGTAGTTAACCATCAGTGTAGACAACTTGAAATAGGTTATTGACAAGGCAGCTTTCTGCTATATTTAATCCTGAATGATTTCTGTTTCCAATCATTTTAAATAGTTTTGCTTTTCCTACTCGAGGGGTCAGAAACATTCAGATGTCAATAAACTCAGGAAATGCTTTCATGTTGTGCATTTCTTTCTGTCCCTTTCCTTCCCTGCTCTTGCCCCTCTCACACTGATGGGATTTTTGTGACCACCCCTTAGACAGCAGTGATTCAAGATGGAAGGGTTCAGTGCTGAGTCTAGGGAACCAAGTTGACCTGGAGACATTCAGCTTTCTGATGTGCATAGAACTTGTTTGAGAATCGTTAGGCTTGTAGCTTATAAAGCCACATCGCAGTATCAGACCCTCTGCCTTGCCTTTAATTCAACAGACGCTAAAGAGACAATGAACCCTTCCCTATGCGTTTTGTTTTGTTTTTAAGAAAGAGAGAAATAGAGAATCTATTTTATTTAGATTTTCATCTGGTCTTTGTTTCTCCAACACTCAGCTGTGTATGTGGTGCTGGGGTTTGAACCTGGGCCCTTGTGCATGCCAGGCAAATGCTTCAACCACCGAGCCACCACTCCAGCCCACTCCCCTATGCTTCGACTCATCTTCATTGTTTCTGTTTTGTCTTTTTACTTTGTTATTGGCTTTTCCATATGTGCATAATATCAATATAATTAGTTTTTTAATTTTCTAAATGGAAGCCACGCTGTGTACAAGGCATTCTAGCCATAACCCTTGTCCTCAGCATTCAGAGCTGTAAGCCAAAGCCAGAATGTACATAGCCCATAGAGGTCAATATGCCAGGCAGAGTAGTATGAGAGTTATTGTTTAGTCTACAAGGTTCAAACCAACCCCTGCCAAGCTGTGCAGCCTTGGTTTTGTTGATTGTAAAATGAGGAAATTAATAGTGTTTAACTCACGGGATGTTGCAGTTCCTAGGGTTCGTTAAGATGTGCTGAGTGCTTAGAACAGCAACAGATATACAACAAATGCTCAGTATGTTTTATGATTATTGAGTAGAGCTTTAAAAGTAGAATTAAAAAATAAAAAATGTCAAACTTGTTTGATACAGGGGCCTGTTTTTTAACTTTGATTGAACCTGTTTATGGAGCCATCAGTCCGGTGCTTAATTAAGACACTCAGTGATTGATTCATTATGAAATGCTTCTTAGAGCTCAGTGAGCGGGAGGGGCTAAGGCCAAGACTGGAGTAAAAGGTTTGCCTATTGGTTACTTAACCTTTGAGGGGCTTTTGTTGTTGTTGTTCTTTGTTTCTTTGTTTTTAGGATTTTTCTTGGTTGTTTTGTTTTGTTTTTGGAGAGAAGGAGGTACAGTGAAAGATAGAGAATAAATTTTATTTAGTTTGCATTGTTCCAACACTTAACTGTTATGTGGTGCCAGGGTTTAAACCCAGGTCTTCGTGCAAGCACCATAACTGCTGAGCCACCGCTCCAGCCCAACCTTTGTGTTTATAAACCCCCTAACCATCACAGGTACCTATATATGAGTATGTGCACACAAGCACACACATACTAAACTGTTAGTGTGTAAATTCCTGCAGAGCATTCTTGTATTCCAGAGTTTAGCATGATGACTTGTACATAGTATGTTTTGAAGAATCAGTTGGCTTATTATAATTATAACACCAGGTTTTCCAGATCCTTTTTGAAGAGCTAAAATAAAACAATATCTATCCCAAACAGACACTTTCCCATGTGGCTAGTCTGTATCACAGTCTTTCAGGAAAGCCATTTGCTTATTTTAAATCAAGAACCTTAAAAAGGATTTGTAAAATTTGACCTACAAATTTGAGACACTAGTGTAAGAAAGAAATACCTTTAGCATAAAAATATTTATGTCTGTATTTGTTAATTTAAAAGTCCATATCCTTTTGGGAAGTAGTTTTACCAGTTTTGATTATACCAATTAAGGTAGATAACATCTATTTAATTCAGATCTTTTTGTGAGTAGGTGGAATATGCTATAAATAAATTACTTTCCTAATGACTCATTTAATATATGATATTTTTGTGTAATCTTGTAAATACTTATATGAGTTATTAAAAGTGTTTTAAAAGATTTTTAAACAATAAATATAATGTCATATGAAAGTAAACAAAATACAAAATTGTCTACAAGGTAGAATCTCAAAAAGACTGCACAGGAAGTGGATGAGCTGGCCGGATGCCACCTTGGTCAGAGGTGCTGCCTGAATGGCAAAGGTGTGAGAGACATTTCCCTTTAGCCCTTCATTCACACACTCACCTTACACGCTTCCACTCTGGGCATGCACACACATCTGTGTGTATACCTGTGTGTTTATCTTCTGTAATACAAAAGCACGTGAAACAACAATTGTATACAGAGATTCAGATGCTCATCATTTGATAATATTTAAGAAATAGATTTGAAGGGGTGGAGAGGTAGCTCAGGGGTACAGCACTTGCCTGGCATGTGTGAGGACCTGGGTTCGAACCCCAGCATACTACTAAGTGATGGAAAAGCAGTAATCACATAAAAATAAAATTCACACACACACACACACACACACACACACACACACACACCTCTCTCTTAAAAAATAATAAAAATAAATTTAAAATGGATTAAAAGTAAGAAAATAGTTTTTCTTACTTTCAGATTATAGATAGAATTTTCTTGTTTTACTTTTTTTTAAAGAGATAGGGACAGTAAGAGAGAGAAAGAATCAATTTTATTCAGTTTTTCATGTGGCCTTCGTTGCTCCAGCACTTAGTTGTGTACATGGTCTGGGGTTGGAACTCAGGTCCTCGCACATGCCAAGCAAGCACTGCAACTTCTGAGCCACCGCTCTCAGCCCTGTTGTTTCACTTTTAATAAGCCTTTTTCCCCCCTGCTATAGCATAAAGATGAGCCTCCCATTCTTCAAACCTTAAGAAATCAAAAGATAACTCAGCTACGAGTTGTCTGGGGAAAATAACATGCTTTTAACAACTCTGCTTTAAATTCTACCTCTCATAACTTATCAGATCAATTCCCCTCCCGTAAGTTCTTCAATAGGTTTAAAAATCTATGCAGTTTTGGGAAGCAGTTGTGAAATTTGGATTACTTACAACCATTGAGTAGATCCTGCTTAATTCAGATCTTTTTGTAAGTAGGTAGAATAATGTGTAATTAATTTGCTCGTGGGTCATTGAAAGTATGATGAAATATTTCAAATGTATTTTATGGGTATATTATTTCTTAAGTGTTGTCATACATAGTTGCCACCATGACCCAGGCAGAGTGAGCCTAAATTTGCCAGACTTACTTTGAAGCATTTTTTAAGAATTTATTGACATTATTCTTCAATAGTCTATAACTGAGTTTCTCTAAGACAAGTCAGGTTTTTGTAGTGAATTTGATATCATCTTGTCATTTTTGTGTATTGTGTTATTTCTTCCATCATTTAGAGATGCAATATCATGTTTTGTTGTTCTGGGCCATACTGGACTTAAAAAGTGTATATTGACAGTTGATTATTTTTAAGAATTATTTCTGCTGCTAACATATAAATAGATTTTTGGGTGAATTGCCTGAACTTTCTATCTTATAATTAAAGCTAAAATTCTTACCAGAATTTTAAATGAACTAGTAATGGCATTCAACAGTAACTTTAAAAATGTTATAAAAAGTTACTTCCGGGGCTGGAGTGGTGACTCGGTGGTTATGGCGTTTTCCCGGCATGCACAAGTACACAGGTTCAAACCCCAGCACCCATAAACACAGCTAAGTGTTGGAGCAAAGAAGGCCATGTGAAAAACTCAATAAAAATTGATTCTCTCTGTGTGTGTGTCTCTCTTTCACTGTCTTTCTCTCTTTAAATTTAAAAAAAAAAAGTTACCGCCATGATAGGGAGCTGCAATTGGGATTAACTATAAAGAGAACTACAGGAAATTGGGTCCTGGGATAAGACCATTAAACTTCTGATGAAAGCACATGTCCTGTTAGATGTTACATCTTTCTCTTTATGGTTGAAAACAAAAATGGATCACAAGAGAATGCTTCATCTCACAGCTGATTATAGAGGGTAAACACTTCTTTAAACCCAGTATATTTAGACTTTGTGGAAATGATGCAAAACCCAAATATTGATTTATGTATCTGGAAAAAGAAATCAAAGTGTGATAGACTCAAAGGCAAGAGGACAAAGGGATAAGTGACTTCACAACATGTATAGCTCATTGACTGTGTTGGTGACCAAACAAATTCCATTAGGAGAGGGACCTCTGAGAAGAGACAAGGACTGCTGGAGAGGCTTTGGGGCAGATCTTTGGAGAAAGATGATGTGTTTAAAGTGGAGAGAGTAGAAGAACAAACCATAGGATTCACAGGGTAGAGCAAAATCTTGTTTTCTGTTTCTCTCAAAACTTAATAAAGGGGGTCTGGAGTGGTGGCTCAGCAGTTCCAGAACTTTCCAGGCATGCACAAGTATGCAGGTTCAAACCCAGGCACCACGAATACAATGAAGAGTCAGAGCAACAAAAGTCAAATGAAAAACTAAATAAAATTGATTCTCTCTCTCTCTCTCTCTCTCTCCCTCTTTCTTTAAAAAAAACTTTATAAACAAACTTAAGGTAAGATTACAGTCCTCTCCATGCCATTAAACATGACACTGATTATCTAACACCTACCAGTGAACAGACAGAAGCCAGTTAACACGGTCATCCAGCCAGCCACTCATTCAACACACTAGTATCATGTTCAGCTGGGACCACAAAGCCAGTAGATGCCTTCAGGACCCTTGCAGTCTAGCAGTGTAGGGTCAGTGGATGACACTGGCAGATGGGAAGACCTCATGGGCATGAAGTCCAGGCATGATGCTGAAGGTTTCATCTGCAACATCTTGAAGTACTTTTTGGTATTTCCCTCTTTGAGGAAACTGAGGCACAGAACAGTTCAGTAGTCACTGATGGTGGCATTGCTAGTAATGAATGGCAGCTGGGTTGAGACCAGGGACAGTCAGACTTCAGACCTGCGCCCTTCATACCACTGCATAGAACATCCTGCCTTGATGGGCTTCTCTGAAGCATGAGCCTGGGGATTGTGTGTTAACCAAAAATGGGTTTTCAGTGTGCTTTGTGGTAAAAGGCAAACTAAAAGTCAAAAGAGTATGCATATTCTCAATTTTAAAAACCTACTAAAATACAGTATTTGTCCCCGGATGGTGAGATTAGGGGTGAGGATGTCTTTTTCTTTTCCTTCTTCCCTTTCCTTTCTCCTCCTCATGGGTTTTTTGTTTTGTTTTGTTTTTTCCTCTGCAAGTGCACCCTTCTTCCTTCTTCCTTTGTGTATTTTCTAAATATTTACAATGAATATGTGATAATCTTAAAATAAAACACATGTTATCAAGTTTCCTTTAAGAACACATTTTCTATATATGGGGGAATGAAACCAATATTCAGTCATCTTAATAAGAATGTATCCATTTAGTGTGTCAAGATCAGAGCATAAATTGTATGTACACATTTTCTTGGAACTATGTATTTTTCATGTTGTGTACAGATTGCTTCTTCGGATAGCTCGTGGCATGTTGGCCCTTGCAACTTCCTGTTCTTGGCTCCAATTTCAGTTTTATTAAGGGTCAATGGTGGTGGTTTGATTAGGAGAAAAATCACTTTCAGATATTATTTCCCAAATAGTGAAGCTCAGTCCTTACACCCACTTTCAGAGCAGAAGAGCCTCTTCAATGTGGTGTGGGTACCATCCTGTTGGTGGGGCAGGACATCAGGGACTGGTGGTCTCTTGCCCAGAAGCAGATGAGGGCAGATGCCTAAATATGGGGACCCAGGAGAGGAATTGCCAGTGTGTGTGGAGATGAAAGATCATTAGGAATGCACCGGGCGGCCAGTGGGGAAGGTCAGCAGGAATGGGTTCTTCACAAAAGTGAGGGTGGTGGGCAGCTGTAGCTTGCGAAGCCTCCACTGCAGGACTTACGGGCACTTAACTGGGTTTCAAAGGACCAAAGACATGCTATCCAAGTACACTTGTTTTCCAGGTTCTTTCCTAATATTAAAGCTCATCATAGAAAACAAATAAAGCATGATGCTCTCAAAGACTTTAAGGAGAATTATTTGCTTTATGGATTTTCAAAAAGCAAAGTGAATACTGACCAACTTCTTTTGATTTCTCAGCAAGTTACTGGACTGTTTATCGTCCAGAATTATGAATAATAAATCTGAAAGATGAGTCACCACTGGACTCTAAAACTAAATAAAATGCTTTTCCAAATACGGCGCCCTTTTTCATCCTATGTCCCATCGTTAGCTCTGATAGATGACTGTCATCAGTTGCTTCTGCCACTATGGTCATGTCTGAATGGTTGGAAACACCCGCTGGGGACTCTGAATGGTTGAGAGGGCCAACCCTGTATGGTTTTTTAATTAAATAGTCAACTTTGTATCTCAGAGCATCTGGTTGGACAGTCTTCCCTTTATCGTTGCTGACTCTTGACAGTCTTGTCTGTTGTCATTGTCAAAAAAAGAAGGATATCATGAGGAGGATGAGAGAGGTCTTAGTAGGCCACGATTCTCCAACCTAGTCCTAAGAACTGGCCTGCTAATGGGAAAGGGAGGGAGATAAAATGAGAGATTTTTTTCCTTCCTTGTATCTTCTACTACTAAGGAAAGAATTAAGGATTAGATGTAGGGAAAGAAAAGAGTGCACAGATGAGCTGTTTCTTCTTCTATTGCATGTTTTTAAAAATGTGCTGTACCCTCAAGCAGAGAAGAGAGGTGAAAAGGAACAACCTAAGACTCTGTACAAAGACCTCAGTGATCCAACAAAGATTGTCACTGCCCATATTTAGCCCTCTCTTTCAGTGGCCCAGACCCCACCTGCCCACACACATCCTTCTATTTTAAGGGGCAGATGTTTAGGCATTTCAAAATTTGTGTTAACAATTAAAAGCTACTTTCACTGATATATGTTTATATCTTATTTTTAGAAAATGTAGTGTGTGAAAAATCACAATTTCCTAGTATTTGCTTTATAAAAAGATTCCCATCCTTCTCAAGAGCTACGTAATATTTTATTTTTAAAGAAAGAGGGGACAGTGAGAGAGAGAGAAAGAGAGAAGCAATTTTTATTTAGTTTTTCATGTAACTTCCATTCTTCGGACACTTAGTTGTGTATGTGGTGCTGGGGTTCAAACCTGCGTACTCGAGCATGCCAGGCAAGCACCGTAACCACCGAGCCACCACTCCAGCCCCATAATAGGATCTTTTAAAATAAAAATATATTATACTGTGGAAACTCCTCAAAAAGCTAGAGTTGGGACCACCTTACAACCCAGTTATCCCATTCCTCAGTATTTTCCCAAAAGAGCATACTACAGAGACACAGCTACATCAGTGTTCATAGCAGCTCAATTTACAATAGATAAGTTATGGAACCAACCCAGATACCCCTCACTGAATGAGTGGATTCTAAAACTGGGATATATATATTCAATGGAGTTCTCCCTGCTGTCAGAGAGAATAATATCATGGCATTTGCAGCCAAATGGATGGAGATGGAAAAAAAAAATTATGCTGAGTGAAATATCCCAAACTTGGAGACTTAAGGGCCAAAAGTTTTCTCTCATATGTGGAAGCTAGAGTAAAATCTAAGACAGGATGAAAGTTAGCTAAGTTTAAATAATAAACTCAACATAGTTGAAATTTCATATAAGCTGGGGGAACCATAACTATGAAGGTGGGGGGGGAAAAGGGAGGGAGGGAGGGAAGAAAGGGAGAGCTTAGGGGTTTATCAATGCCATTGGAACTCCTGACTCCCATGATAAGCCCAACTATACACAGGCAGGCAGAGAAACAGAAATTTCAAAAGTTAATATACATGTATATGCTTATTTCTATCTGTAACATGGGGGTATTGCAGAGGAGACGCTACAGCAGGGAGTGGTTGAAGTGGGGAGTTCCTGGACTAGGATCAGCCTTAACTTACTTTGTCAGTATCCATGTATGCATGAAATGTAACAATGATTCCCTCCAATATGTAAGGCTATGTCTAACAAATAAAAAAGAAGGGAGAAGAAAAATATATATATAATCCAGTAAAAATAATTATACAAAATTTAGGATCAACAATTACCCCCTTGGTATAAAAGAGGGATCTCTATATTTTTATGAACTGCTCTGACCTATTAGTGCTGCACCAGTTCCTAGTCCATAGGCATCTGGAAAATGGTGACATTAAGATGGATCATGTATTCTTCAAAATCCACATCTGTGCATGGGGTATGTGGGCAAAACAGTTTCAGAAGTATGAATTCTTGAGTCATTTAAAGAATAAGTGTGTTTCCTGTGTATCTGGATTTTTCAAATCAATTGTGGAAAATCTTCAGATATTATACATTCCAAGGTAGGCTCTCTCCCATTCTAATACATACTTCTGAGACTTTCTTTAGATATTTAGTACACCTTTTCATTCTTTGTCCTCCATGTCTTAACCTCTTTTGCAAATTTTCTGTGCTACAGTCTGGGTAATTTCTTCTGGGCCATCATTTAATTTACTAATTCTAAAACTGTGTTTCAGTGCTTGCATAATCCTTAGGGTTCACTGTGCTCAACTTTAGCATTTGAATTTCTTACATGAGTTACATGAGCAGTCCTAACTATTTTTAAGAATCCATACCTTCTGAGTTTTATGATTTCTTAGAGGTCATCAAAAAAAAAAACCCAAAATATGCTACTATATTATTGGAACGAAATTCATTCTCTCTTAAAACTATTTGGTTGCTTTGGATCCTTTTATCACTTTGTTCTTCTACAGCTTATTTCTAAAAATTACTCATATAAGTAATGAAAGTATCCATTGGATCAAGATGGTACGTGGTGATTAGTATTTTTCTTAGTATGCTCTGGATTAAACTGTCAACAGTTTTTTTTTTAATTCAATAATTATATTTGTTTCCAAAGTCCCCATTTTTCAATCTGGTTGGGTTTTTTCCTATTTTTTAAAAAATATTTTTGTTAAGGAATTGAGATATTGTTCAATCAAAAATGCATTTGAAGTAACAATATGATATGCATATGCTCTTAAACCAGAATTACCCCCTAGATCCCTCCCTATTCTCGCTCCCTTTCCCCTCCCCCATCTACTCCATCCCCCTCCTCCCCACACGCTACATATCTATGATTGCCCTAGGTTATGTGTTACCATGCCTTTGTTGGGTCTAATACATGAGCTTAACTACCTTTCACACAGGCCTCGGTTTAGCTCCAGCCTCCATAAATAAGTGCAAGCATTCGACCCTTGACTCTCTGGGTTTGGCCAACTTTGCTCAGCATGATTTCTTCCATCACCATTCGTTTTTTATTTACTAGCTCCTATTGCTTATTTTCATGTTTCATTTTTTTTTGACTTTCAGCATTGTTTTAGTTTTTAAGTGCTGTGGCAAAATAGCATAAAAAAAAAACAACTTAGAGGAGGAAAGATCCATCTTGGCTTGTAGTTTCAGAGATTTCAGTCCATGTTTATCTACCAACATTATCTCTGGGCCTGTGGTGTGGCAGCATATTGTGGCAGCTGGAAAGGAAAGAGAGAGGGAGGAACCAAGGACAAGATAGTCACCCAAGGGCATGTCCCCAAGGACCCACTCTCTCCAAGTGGGCTCCATCCTGTGGATTTCACCACCTCCTAACAGTCCATTCAGCTGCCAGTCCCTCAATGGATTACTCTGCTGTTAAGGCCAGAACCTTCATGATCCATTCACCTTCCCAAATCGCCACCTCTGGACATTGCTACACTGGGCACCAAGCCTTCAACACATGAGCCTTTGGGGGACCTAGCAGATCCAAGCCATCACATTCTATAGCTTTGTATTTCAATGCATGAAGTCCTTGTCGTCTAACCCCTGTTGTTGGTTATTTCTGCTAACTCCCTCATGGTGGAATTCAGATTCAGTTGATGTTAAATTGAAAAACTGGAAGGTCTAAGTTGAGATACTTCTCCCCAGAGACTTTTGTCACTGGAACATGCTGATTTAGGGTCACTTTAGTCTTTACCCAGCATCTCAGGCTTAATCTAGGAATTTGCTTTGCCCCTGCCACCTTGGTGCTGCCTCATAGCCCAGTCTCCCTCCGTAGCATTGGTAATAGTGTTTGCTCTCAGGGAAGCACTACTTTTTCAAGCTCCTAGCTAATAGTTTTTCTCCTCTGAAATGTCTCACAACCTGTGAGTTCAACAATGCAATAACATGCAATAATCACCACTGGACAGGAACTAGAATAAACATCATTTTATAGCCTTTGATGTACAATTTCCCTTAGAAATTGAGAAAATGTTTTCACTCATTTGTGGAGGCTAGAGTTAAACCCAGGCTTGAGTGAAAGGTAATCAAACTCATGTATTAGACCCAGCAAAGGCATAGCAATACATAATCTAGGGCAACCACAGATAGGTAGCAGGGGGAGGGAACAGGTGGAGAGAAAAGAGAGGGTGGGAGGATAAGGAGGGATCTAGGGAGACAATCAAGAATGTAGCATACTCTTTGCCCCACTGAGAATCCAAATAATACTTAAGCAGTCATTTAATTCTAGAAAATTCACAATCTAAGAATTTATATCACTTGCTAGGGGCAAAATATAAAAGAATCAAAGAGACTAGGATGTGAGTGATGTGGGGGTGATTCTGGTTTAAGAACAAATGCATATCACATTGTTACTTTATGGTGCATTTATGATTGTATAATAACTAACTTCTTAATAAAAAATAAAAAAAGGAAATTGAGAAACTGAATTTAAGGAATTGGTGCCATGAGCTACATGATTGCGTAGTCCCAATACCAAAGAGAGTCAGAGGGAGGTAGCTACCAGATCTAGAGGAGCAGGGCAACACTGTAATCATTAAATGGATTTTTCTCTTGGGATGGCTGTGAACCTAAGGACTCTACCTACCAGCCAGGCTCATGGAGTAGGAGGCCAAGGGAAGCCCAGCTGATCTTGCTCTCCTTCTGTGTCTGTGCCCTTTCATTACAGAGGTCTGATCTCAGGGTGTGCCAAGGGACACGGGCACTGGCAATAAATGTCTATGCCCAGGTGATCAGGGGAAATTATGAAGCTCCCAGAACTGGTTCTTTTTATCCTGATGAGATTAACCAAAAACCCAAACCATTCTTTATTTTGCATTGCCATCAGAAAGCTAGACTGGGCAATCATCACCAAAGCCTCCCATCTTTATCAAAGCACATCATTACTCCTTCCAACCACTTTTTATTACCAATTGCTGCACTCAATGCTCTAGCCAAAGTTGTTTCTCTTTAACTATCTTCTTCGGTAATAATAACATTGAGATTCCTTTTTTTTTTTTTTTTGGTGTGAATCTTAAAGTAAAGGCATTTTACAGAATGCTGCAGAGTTTTTAACTTCAATTTTATTCTTCATTATCACATTTGCCTTAGCGCTTTCTCCAGTGCTCTGTGTGATTTATAGTTTCAATTTGATCCGGGCACTCCCCTCATCCTTTCATTACATTACTGCCCAACACAGTTCAGAGCTATGCTGTGCTCCTATTTCTCAGTATTGGTTAATTCTCGTTTATTAGATTTACAGGCGCACAGACTCACTATCACATCACTCCTGGGGGGTCCTTCCAAAGATAGGGCGTTGCTTACTGCTGTTCTTTTCCATTAGCACATTAGTTCTGTTTTGGAAAGGTGGAAAGGTGCCTTGTTGTTCAGTTTCACTCTATTTAAAAAGCCAATTTCTTTTTTCTTTCTTTTCTTCTTTTCTTTTTAAAGAGAGGAGGACAGAGAGAGAGAGACAGAGAGAATCAATTAATTGAGTTTTTCACATGGCTTTCATTTCTCTGACGCTTAGTTGTGTACGTGGGTGCTGGGGTTAGAACCCATGCACTTGCGTATGCTGCGCAAACACCTTAACCACTGAACCACCGCTCCAGCGCCCAAAAGGCAATTTCTTATGAGGTCCTGGGCAGTTTTAGAACTGAGGTGTAACTTGGTGTGAACCTCACTCCAGGCTAAGTGTCTTTGGTTGCACCTTCTAAGTTCCCCCAGTTCCCTTAGATTTGTTGTTAGAATCTGTCCATGCTCATTTAAATAGGTGTAGATTTAAGGGAGATAAAAATGGTCAGAATTTTTACCCAGTCTTCTTATACTTTTGAATTTACCCTGAAGAAATAGTCCAACAGCATTATAAAGAAAAATTTTTAAATGTTAAAATGTTAGAAAATAGAAAAAATAGGCATTATTTAAATGTCTTACTTTTATTAAATTATGAGGCGTTGATCTCACAAACTATTAGGCAGACAATTAGGTCATTATGGTGGTTGCAGAAACCTGGGGAAAGCATCTGATAGATGGTAGTGAACAAAACAGATAATGGCATTGCATATACACAGCGATTATAACCCCACAAATCAATGGATATATGGATGTAGATCCGACAGGAAAATACAGAAACGAAAAGAACTGCGTTCACTTTGGGAATGAAAGGTAATTTTATTCATTTGATATATTTCCCTTAAATATCATCCTGTGGTTTCTACAGCAAAGGTTCGACTTTTAAAAGGAGCAAGGGAATAAAGGTGTGGATAAATTTAGGACCTCCCCATTGTCTCACAGGCCAGAGGCTTGCAGAGTTTCCACCTCCCTGGTGGTGAGAGAAGGTTTCTGCTTGCTGTTAAAGAGGCAGCATTTTGAGGCTGGAGCAATGGCTCAGCAGTTAAGGCACTTGCCTGGCATGCACAAGTACGTGGGTTTGAACCCCAGTACCACATACGCAACGAAGTGTTAGAGCAACAAAAGCCACATGAAAAGCTAAATAAAATTGATCCCCCCACCCTCCCTCTCTCTCTCTCCAGAGGTCTGCTTCAGCAGGGAGCCCAATACCAGGCTTTCCGTGCCTTGAAGACTTCCTTGAAGTCTTCCTGAACTTCCTAACCAATCTTCTTTCTCCTTATATCCATCAATTCAAATATAACTTCTTGTCTTCTTTCTTTTTTTTTTTTTTTTAAGAGAAAGAGTTCATTTTTTTTAAATCTGGTTTCTGTTTTTCCTCCACTTGCAAATGTGGTACTGGGAATCAAACTCGGGTCTTCACTCATGCCAGGCAAGCACTCTAGCACTGAGCCACCTCTCCAGCCCACTTCTTATCCTCTTTTGAATTCTGCCTGAGCTTTCATTTATCTTTGGAATCTACTCTGTGTGGCTTTACCCTGCCCTGCCTCATAATCCTGCATCTCACACAGCTCCCTTTGTCTTCAGGCCCCAGCTTCATCTATGATGTTGCTCTAAGCCCCATCCAGCGTGTTTCCATTTTGGGTGCGCATCCTTGGTTGAATGAGCACCCATTCACCCTGATTCCTCAACCTCAAAGGTGGTGCTAGAGTTTGCATGGAACAGTCCCTATGGGGCCATGTGTTAAAGGTTTGGTTCCCAGGGTGGCACTATTGGAAGGTACTGTGGACTTGTGGGGCATTGAACCTTGTGGCAGGCCCTTAATTAATTGGGGGCATGCCCTTGAAGGGGATTGTGAGACCCTGGCCCTTTCTTTTTCTCTCTTGGGTTCCTGACTGTGAAGTAAGGAAACCGCAGGCCACAGGCCTCCCATTGTTACCATCTGTCACCCCCAACACAGCCCCATAGGAATGGATCCACTTGATCTTGAACTGGAACCTCTAGAACTGTAGGCTCAATAAACCTTATATCTTTGTAAGTTAATTATCTGGGGTATTTTGTTACAGTCATACTGATCTGTATCAAGCAGATATCCTGTTTCCATTCCCTTGCCTATTTGCACAGGCCTCTGAGTACATCGATTGGGTTTCAGGAAATATTGTCAGTCAACTCAGAAACTTTGATAGAACGAGCAGATGCCAAGTGCTTCCTTTCAGTCGAAAACTGATCATGAAAATGGTAACTTTGGGAGTACTTGCTACGAGGCAGGCAGTAAGTTAAACACTTTTCATTGGTTCTTCATTCCTAACCACAACCATAAATATTAGGGAGCTGTGGCTCTTATCATCCCATTTTTACAGTTAATAAGCCAAGGAACAGAGAAGCTAAATAAAGAAGTCCCAGCCTCCAAGATGAGTCCCAGGCACCACAGCTGGAGGCAAAGAGATAGTGGAAAGATTTCATTTCATTTCAATATTTCATAACTTGGCAGCTTTCATATAAGCATCTAAGTTTTGACTTTTCTTTAAAAATAGAGAAGTCTGGCTATAATACGCTAGAGCAGAGTCGTGGCTATTCTTTTAGAGGAAATGGGCACCCTCCTGGCATATCACAGTTGGCCCGTGCCCCTTCATAATTTTTTGTATGATTTAATACTTAAAAGATTTTCTCATAATTGTGAAATCTTCTTATTTGAGGGTTTTTTTTTTCAAGTAAAATTCACAATATTGAGCATCAGGGGGGAAATTCAGTGTAAAATACCCAAGTGGTTCAAGTATTTGAAGTTAATTGGTTCCTACAAAAAGGATTTGTTGAACATAAACACTCAAGTATAAGCTTGCATGCAACAGAGAAACAAATACAAATTGCTTCAACACAGGAAGCTTTTAGGTTTGCTTAAAATATGCAGGAAAACTCCCTGGGAGAGAGACCTTCTTCCATGTAATCTCAGTGGCCATTTCTTTCTCAACCATGTGCATTTCCTATGATCCATCCCAATGGCCCCACGCCAAGGGGGTCTTCTTGTGCTGTTGACTCCTCAGTGGTCCTTTGTGCATAGCATTCTATTTGTGCCCTAGCTTCAGAACCTCTCTGAATGGAGACCTTGTGCTTCCTGAGCAAGCTGTGTTCAGCTCACCAGCAGCTGTTGCTGTCGATCACCCTGCCTCTTCCTCCCCACGTAGCCCCAGCCGCAAGACGGTGTGTTACAGCAAGCAGCGTTCACTGGACCCATTCAAAACTTTGCTTTCCCTGGAGTTTAAAATGTGGCTTCATATGACGTGGATGGAGGAGGCCATAAAAGGGAAGGTATGGTGCAGAATCGATGCTGGGCTCTAAGGACCCCAGTGCGCTCACGTTAGGTCCCTTCCTGATCCAGGACCCTGCGGTAGCATGGTCACTCCTGTCGTTCCCTGGCAGTGGCCTCTCACTTCCTCATTCACTTTTCTTCTTGCTCATTGTTTCATCACTGATAGGGGCTGCCTCGGCTACTCTTCATTACAAGTGACAGCTCTGACCACTGTTGAGTGGCGAGAGCAGAAACAAGTATGTTTTACAGAACCATATGGTGCATTAAATTCACTGATAAATATATGCACATAATTTTAAAATAAGGAGGGCTGCATGGGAGCTGGAGCAGTGGCTCAGCGGTTATGGTGCTTGCCCAGCATGCATGAGTGCACGGGTTCAAACCCCAGCACCCGTGTACACATCTAAGTGTCAGAGCAATGAAAGCCATGTGAAAAACTCAATAAAAATTGATTCTCTCTCTCTCTCCCTCCCTCTCTCTCTCTCCTTCTCTCTTTAAAAAAAGAAGAAGAGGAATAAGGAGGAGGAGAATACCTCGACCACATAAGGATTAACAAGCCTCTTCTGGTTTGTGATCCATGGAAAATTGCGTGTGGGTGATTCAAGGACACAGTCATTACCTAAAGAAGTTGCTGGCTACCATTTTATCCTAACTTATTTGCATTTCTTTTGGGGGGAGTCATTTAAAAATATTTATTTGTCCTCTGTTTTCTTCTTTTCAAGATAAAATGATTTAGAACCAATGTCCTCTGATATATTGCTTGAATTTGTTTCTGAAGAAAAGTTTGTCCTGTTACTCACCATCTGTGTGAGCGTCTGTCTTTGATCAGTTCTGGGAATGTGTGGAGTCACACAAGACCAGACTCTTCCTCGGAACCAGCCTCAGCCTTTCTTCAAATGGAAACCCTGCTGACCTCTGAGAGCTGTGGGATGCAGGAAGGGGTCAGCGCTCCTCCAGTTGGAAAGGGGAGGCCATCGATAGGTCCCTTCTGAATATCGTCACATTTTAACGTGTGTAAAAACTAGCATTTAAAGCCAATCCCTTGCATGCGTTTTTTTTTTCTAACTTTTTTCAGATGTAGTAGGCAAGCTGTGAAATGTTAAATAGCAGAACACACACACACACACACACACACACACACACACCACACTGTACTCCCATGGGTCTTGAATGGTCTGGACTAGATTCAAAAACTGACTTTAAATTTTTCTTTTTCTTTTGGTTAAGTCGAGGGAGTGATTTTCCTTTTTTTTTCTTTTAATTGGTATCTAGGATAAGCGTTAAACCTAGATAGTGATGTCATCCCAAAATGAAGTGAAACAAGCAATATCTTCTGTTATCCTAATACCTATTTCTAAGTACCTGGGCCCAGTAATTCAGTAATTGCAAGGCCACAAGAGGCTCCCTGGACGTAATTCCCTAACTGGTGGAATAAGTGTGGAGAAAACTGAGCGTGATGAATTGCCTTTTGATTTGAGTTAGTCTTCAGCTGGCAAAAATCAAAATAAAATAAGTGGTCATGGGAACGGAGCAACGCAGATGTTCTGAGGCTGAGGAAGCCAGGAGCAGCTTGAGAATGCGCCCTCCGCCATGTTTCCAAGGACCAGCAGCCACTGACTCATGAGTGTGAGCTTCAATTTTGGCCCTGGTGGGTGTCAGTAAATAACAGTTGTATGAAAGCAAAGTCTCCTCTGCAACTTCCTCCCAGACTGTGGTTGTGTGTTTCCTAGAATGCTCCAAGAACAAGTTTACATAACTGGTTCCAGGCTTTGGCAACTGAAGGATGGACTCCAGTCCAGTGGTAAAGGTGACTAACAGAGGAGAATGCATCCTATTTAAAGGGGAGTGTTGGTGTCAGTTTAGATGGCAGATGGAAAAATGCTAATGTTTTGTAGGAATGCAGCTCTGCTAAGCCCCATCCAAGGATATAGGAGAGACAGAACTTGATCAGCTCTCAGTTAGACCAAGCTTCTATGTGACAAGCTTTTCCCTGTTGTGTAACTTAGAATGACAATTTCAGCATTCTTCCCATTAGAAAATGTTCTATTTTCTGTTTATCTCTTATATTTTCCCCTTTGCTCTTAGTCCCTTCTCTGTGGTTTTCCTATTAAGTCATTTTTCCTTTACATTTATTATTTACTTCAACTCCAACTTATATGTAGAGACTTTGACCACTAAGTGTGTCTTAGGTGGACTTCCGTTTTTTACAGATTGTATTGCAAATACATTAATGCTTACAAATGAAAGGAAGCCTTCACTGAGATATTTTTGGTCCCCAAGTGATGAGGGTCATTGCTAAGAATGTGTTCACAGTGAAAAACACTCTGTGAACCTGCATATGTCACTTCGTCAGCATCATTGTTTGATTTCAGGGACCCAACACGAACGTGTGCATCACAGGATCCAAAGCGGAGAGCACTGAATGAGGTGGGAACCTGGTGTGCACCCACTGGGTTTAATTCAGACTTTGTTACATTCATGAAAAGGCTCTGGCAGTGGTGATCACACTTCTCTGAAACACACCTGTCCACATTGACGAGCAACAGGGCTGTATGGTGGCCCCTTGTTTAGCAGGGTGTATCTGTGAAGTTGTCTATTTTGATTTAAAATCATGGCATAAAGGAAACAATCAAAAGAGTCAAGAGGTTTCCTACAGAAATGGAAAGTATCATGGACTTTGATTCCTCAGACAAGGGTCTCATATCCAGAATCTATAAAATACTCAAAAATGTCAGCTACAAAAACACCAACAGCCCAATTAATAAATGGGCCAAAGAGCTAAATAGAGACTTCTCACCAGAGGACATTGATCAAGCCAATGAATACATGAGAAAGTGCTCTAAATCATTAGTAATCAGAGAAATGCAAATGAAAACC